>JAVKPL010008668.1:0-33420 GCA_032173675.1 Gastrolobium villosum | reverse complement strand
AATCATGATGTTTTTGTAATTTTAATTTATTTCAGGGTTATAATAGTCTTTATTTTAAAGTAAAAAAAAATGAAAAACAAAGTTTTTAAAAACGAACCTTTGAAAAACATTAATTTCTAAAGAGAAGGAAATATGATTAAAAATAAATAAAAAAAAGTTATAATCTATTGGGTCAAATTTAATAGGCTAAATTTATTATTAGTTAATTAATAATTTTAATTAATAATTAGTTAATTAATAATTAATAAATAAATAAAATACGCTCATCATTTTAATCCCAAACTTGGGAATCCGAACTTCTCATTTTTATTATTTAAGCCTTCTCAATTCTCTCCTTTTTTCAAATGATATACTAGATTATTTGTAGGTTAAAATTTGAATATGTAAAATTGTAATCCTAAATAGGCATAAACACAATTAAAACCCAACTTAATTACAAAAAAAAATAACGATCGATTCTTAAACTCCATAACGGCTAAACTTATAACTCATAAATGCATAACTGCTAACCTTATTACTCATAAATTACATAACTGCTAACTTTATGACGTATAAATTCCATAACTGCTAACCTTATAACTCATAAATTCCATTAAAATAAAACTTCAAATTTAATTAATTTAATTCCATAATTTAACAGTGCGGGTTCTTACATATAGCCCCTGATTAATTAGTCTTATGTTATTCCTATGTTTGTGAGGAGAAAATATTAGTATTTTTGATGATTTTTACTACAATCTAGAATCAATTTATTATGATTACATATTTTTTTATTCTTTTAACTAATAATAAACAAATTTGTTTAACATTAATTTCAATCTAGCAATTGATGAGCCAATCCTAATCATCACGACTCATGATAGATCTAAATAATTAATCACACCCTCTTTATTAAAAAAATATTACAAAGCATATCGACATTTGTTTCCTTTTCTGAGCATATGATTCACTACATTATGTATTGAAGTTCCAAATTAATCTTGTTAAGACGCAACGCGAACCAAACACGAGAAGCAGTTAAGTGAAAGATGGCTGCGTTAAACTCTCTCTCTCACTGTCTATATATTAGGATTACTGTTTAGCGATAAATAGATTTTGAAAAATTCTATTGATATTTCCTTCTCTTTCTCTATTAGGGTTTAGGGAATTTGAGCTTGGGCCGATAACTAGAATTTGGAAAATCCTATTTATATTCTCTTCGTTTTCTCGATTAGGGTTTAGGAAATTTGGGCTAGAATTTGAAAACTTCTATTTGATGCAGAATTATAGGGGAAAATAGACTTTCAAGAAAATGCAGAAGTTTTCTGCTATATTGTCATTCTTCAATAATCAAAAGTCTTCAAAAGTCCCTCACATCTTTCCACCCAGCCTTTTAATAGGCAATACAAAAAGTAATGGACCATAAAGGACCATTAATGGTCTTAAAACTAAAACGTCTTCATAAATGGCCTAAAAAATAAAACGTTTGTAACGATAATAACTTAGGAAGATGGCTAGGGAGGGCTTGTGCTGTTGGATCTTCTAACAATGGGTCATGGGTGGGGTTGGTTTGTGACTCACGGTTGTGTTTGTTTGTTTGAGAGGTGGCTGTCGGTGGCTGTAGTGTTTCGCGCAAAAGATGTTTTTTGGCTCCAAGTTACAGAAACTTGGAATTGTTGGGGCCTTTTGCGCCAGTTTGATGCTTCTTGCGCCATTGTTAATTTCTCACTTTTTTTTTCTCTGACTTTCCTTTGACCATCTCAACAAAAAATTCTACACCAAAATTTTCCATCTCTTAGTCAAAATTTAAAAATAAAAATAAAAAACAAAAATAAAAATAAATTTTTTATTTTATTATCATTCTTCAATAATCAAAATCCTCAAAAGTCATCCACATCTTTCCACCTATCCTTTTAATAGGCAATACAAAAAATAACGGACCATAAAGGACCATTAATGGTCTTAAAACTAAAACGTCTGCAATTTAAAATTCATAAATGACTTTAAAACTAAAACGTCTGCAATTTAAAATTTATAAATGGCTTTAAAAATAAAACGTTTGTAACGAGCATTTATCATATATAGTGGTACACCACTCAATTGAGCCATTGATATGCCTTCAGCATATAGATATTTCAGAGTAAAAAGAATAAGGATTTGACAGTAATTCAGTAATAAAGGATATTATTTTTAATGAATTATTAACAATCCATGTTCAGACACACTTTCACTGATTTTTCTATATTTTTATAGGTTATGAGGTGAAGAAATTCAAAATTTGAAAAACAAAGAAAGGGAATACTGCGCGAGAAACCGAACAAGGCGCCAGAGGATCACGCCACTGATGAATTCAAAATTTGAATTCAAAATTTGAATTCAAATCTGTTTTAATTTAATATTTTCGTTATACGTTACGTAATAAGTTAAATTTAATTCTTCTGTTATACGTTACGTAATAAGTTTTAATTAATTCTTCCGTTATTTTTTAAAATTAGAGGGGCAGTTTTGGCAAATGGAAAAGGTGGCTGGCTATTTTAAGGGGCCCTCTCCACACGATTCAGGAGGAATTCCTCACAATTCGGTCTTCAGAGAAAAAGTCTTGTGTTCAGAGAATCCGGAGTTCTTCGTGTTCTTCATTTTCTTCTGGTTTTTTTTCTTCTTCTTCTTATAAAACTTGACAATGAATTCTTGGGTCAGAGGCAAGTGCATTGGTAAGGGCGCGTTTGGCACCGTCAACGTCGCTCTTCGCAAATTTGACAATCGGCTATTCGCGGTGAAGTCCGTGAATCTCAAAACTGGTCACCCATCTCATCTCGAAGCCTTAGAGAACGAGATTCGGATCCACCGGCGCATTTCTTCGCCGCACGTGGTGGCCTTCCTCGGCGACGATGCCACCTACGAACACCGAAACCTTCATATGGAGTACTTGCCATGTGGAACCCTCGCTGACCTGGACACTGATGTGGAAGAGAGCTTGGTGAGGCGTTACACGTGGTGCTTGGTGAGCGCGCTCCGGCACGTGCATTCAAACCGCATCGTTCACTGTGACGTTAAGGGGGAGAATGTCCTCGTCGGATTTGATGAATGCAAGCTCGCCGACTTCGGATTGGCGGTGGAATTTCCCGACGAATGTTTTCCGGGGGTGTCACCTCGCGGGACCCCGCTGTGGATGGCGCCGGAGGTGATTCGCATGGAATACCAGGGGCCGGAGTCTGACGTGTGGTCGTTGGGATGCACGGTGATCGAGATGCTCACCGGAAAACCGGCGTGGGAAGGAAACACTGTTGACACGCTGATACGAATCGGTTACTCTACCGAGTTGCCGGAGTTTCCGACTCGATTGTCGGAACTCGGCCGGGATTTCCTTGAGAAGTGTCTAAGGAAGGAACCGTGGCGGCGGTGGAGCTGCGATGAGCTGCTGCAGCATCCATTTTTGCTGCCATGTTCTACCAATTTTAGAAATTGGTACGAAGGAGAAGGGACACGTTTGGAATATATTGATATGATGAAGGTATTGGAGGGAATAATAATAATAATAGTAACAAGCATTTACAACTTGTATTTTAAATTATTGAATTCATATTTGCATCCATTTTTTTTTTTTTTGAAAATCGAAAATCTCTTTAAAAATGAATAGAATCACACACAGCACATACAACCAAGCATTGAGATTTGATATTGACATGGCGTGGCCTCATGGTGGATTTGGCTGCACCATCTACCCCACGCAAATATTTTTTATGCACCATCTTCCTTATACTTTATTTGAAAGATCAACTCATTTGTTAAGCATACATATTTTTTCTGCAATTCTGATTTAAACTTCAGAAAACTTAAATTGTTTTTATTTACTTTTAGTAATAATTAAGCTTCTCTCTCTCTCTTTTTTTCCTCAGGTTGTTAAGCGTTTTGAAGAATTATTTGCTCAGACCAAGTATAAGGAAGCTGCAGAGCTTGCTGCAGAATCTCCACGAGGAATACTTCGTACTCCTGACACTATTGCTAAATTTCAGGTATACTTTGTGTTTCATGTATTTATTCGTTCTCTTTTTTTTTGGCTCTTGTTAAGTTAATGCATTCAGTTTGTGGTATGCCTAATGAAATTGTGCCATATTAATATGGGAGTTTAATATGCTCTTCATGTCAAGTTATTGATTTGCCTTTGCTAATTTGCTTCAGAGGGTACCTGTGCAAGCTGGGCAAACGCCACCACTGTTGCAATACTTTGCTACTCTGTTAACGAGGGGAAAACTCAATACTTATGAGTCTTTAGAACTGTCACGCCTTCTTGTAAATCAGAACAAAAAAAATCTTTTGGAAAATTGGCTAGCAGAGGACAAACTTGAATGCAGTGAAGAGCTTGGTGACCTTGTGAAGGTCCTGACATAAATTTGAATTGTTTTTCTTTTTATTGTATGGACTTATTTATTAAGTTCATTTTTTGAGGGTTTGGGGAAGGAAAATCTGAATTGTCAATTCCTCTTGAGGGAACTCATTTTTTGTTCACTGATTTGCATTTTGTACTTCTTTCCTTTGTCTTCCTAATTATAATGACAATTGGCATATGATGCAGACTGTGGATAATGACATTGCATTGAAAATTTATATCAAAGCTAGAGCCACACCGAAAGTTGTTGCAGCTTTTGCTGAGAGGAGGGAATTTAACAAGATTCTGATATATTCTAAGCAGGTAATAAAAACTTTTATTAGGTTTTGTAGAATCATAAAAATAGTGGTATTGTGATTCAAATATTAAATTCTTGTCTCATTTATTACTTAGTTTAATTATTTTTTTTGTTTTGTAGTAAATTTCTGATGCATTCTTCTCTTTTTCTTTGCTGAAGGTTGGATACACACCTGATTACATGTTCCTACTGCAAACAATTTTACGGGCAGACCCCCAGGTATGCGGTTATTTCTGATCAAATATTTGATTCAATTACGCCTTACCTTTGAGTTCCTTCACTTTTGTGATGCACTTTTTTTTGCTCTGAAGTATATTTGATTCAATTACGCCTTACCTTTGAGTTCCTTCACTTTTGTGATGCACTTGTTTTTGCTCTGAAGTCTGAGCGTAGCATAACTTGCTTAAAATAGTAGCACCTCTAGTTGCATCCAAATGGAAATGGTTTATTCATGCTTATGTTTACCTTTCAACAACATTTGTATCTTGCTAATCTACTTCGAATTGTTTATTTCTCGAGCATCCATGTTGGTTTTTTGTATAGCATTATTCAAAACCTGCTTGATTGCAGGGTGCTGTAAATTTTTCCATGATGATGTCTCAAATGGAGGGAGGTTGCCCCGTTGACTACAATACAATAACTGATCTCTTTCTTCAGGTATATCTGGAGTTCACTTTTTTTTTGTTTTATTGATATTTGGCTCATTCTGCTCTTGTATCATTAATTTAGATGTAGTTTCAAAAGGCAGTATCATGTACAATCTTTTTTATTTTCTTCCCATTATGTTCCTTTTCGAAAATTGATAATGAAAAACAATACTAATTATTTGAAACCAAATTAATTTTAAACTTTTTCTTATATGTGTGCTGGAACATTTTTTTATATATTTCTTGTAACTTTTTAGAGGAATTTGATCCGTGAGGCAACGGCCTTTTTATTGGATGTGCTGAAACCAAACCTACCTGAACATGGATATCTTCAAACAAAGGTTCTTTTATTTTCTGTGCTGTTATCTCCGTCCCTGAACTTAATGGTTATATATATATATACTTCAAAAAAAAAAATTGAAAGTTTTCCATGTATCATTTTTAGGTTCTGGAAATTTGTCTAGTGTCCTTTCGAAGTGTTGCTGTTGCTATATTGGCCAATGGCATGTTCAGTCATTATGATCGCCCACATATTGGACAACTCTGTGAAAAGGCGGGCCTTTTCACACAGGCTCTTCAGGTTCTTCGCTTGAATTCTGATGAGTAATTTCTCTCGTCTGAATTATATATTGAACCTTTTTGTTTGTGTCATGTGCAGCATTATACCGAGTTTCCCGACATCAAACGTGTCATTGTGAATACACACGCCATTGAACCGCAGGTTTGGATTGCAAGTGCTCAAATGACCTAATCTATCATATAATTGTTTTATATTCTTACTATATGGTGCTTTTCAGGCTTTGGTTGAATTCTTTGGAACCCTTTCGAAAGAATGGGCACTTGAGTGTATGAAAGATCTTTTACTGGTCGATCTTAGGGGAAATCTACTAATAATTGTGCTGGTACTGTTTTTTAATTAATGTTGTTATAAGACCTTTCTATTCGTTTTTAGGATTCCTTAACTGGTTTATCAAAGAATCTTACTAGTACATGATTGCAGATTGCTAAGGAATATTCTGAGCAGCTGGGTGTTGATGCATGCATTAAACTCTTTGAGCAATTCAAATCCTATGAAGGACTATACTTTTTCTTGGGTGCATATTTGAGCTCCAGGTATTTCCTTCTTATTGGAGAATGAACATGACCTCAGCTCACTAGATGGCCATCTTTCCTTTTCTAGTTTTCTTTCTATTGTAATTTTGGTTTTTTTATTGTCTTGTATAGTGAGGATCCTGATATTCACTTCAAGTACATTGAAGCTGCTGCTAAAACTGGACAAATTAAAGAGGTAGAGCGTGTGACTAGGGAATCAAACTTTTATGATGCTGAAAAGACAAAGAATTTTCTAATGGTGGCCAAGCTTCCTGATGCACGCCCATTGATTAATGTGTGTGATCGTTTTGGATTCGTTCCTGATCTCACACATTATCTTTATACTAACAACATGCTTCGCTATATTGAAGGTTATGTTCAAAAGGTAACTTGTTTTCGGGGTTGTTTTTTATTTTGTGATTCTTAGCATGTGTGTGTTTTTTAAATCCTTAGCAAATTTTAAAACTGAGACTTAAACATTACACTTCTTGCTTCTAGGTCAATCCTAGAAATGCTCCTCTAGTTGTAGGACAGTTGTTAGATGATGAATGCCCTGAAGATTTCATTAAAGGCCTTATACTTTCAGTTCGTTCTCTTCTGCCAGTTGAGCCTTTAGTTGAAGAATGTGAGAAGAGGTGCGCTAGTTTCCTCTTTACCTTTCATCTCCAGTATTGCCATATTCTTTTCTCATTTCACTTTCTATGCATAGGAATCGTCTCAGCTTGCTTACTCAGTTCTTGGAGCATCTTGTAAGTGAAGGAAGCCAGGACGTGCATGTGCATAATGCTCTGGGTAAAATCATCATTGGCAGCAACAACAATCCTGAGCATTTTCTCACAACCAACCCATATTATGATTCTCATGTTGTTTGTAACAGCCCGTTACGTACCGGTATTGTTAACATTGATTATGATATTAAGCGCAGTTACAATCACAGTAATTGGATTAATTAAATTACGGGCAAACTTTTTTCTTTTATCATATTCCCTTTTATAACCATAACCTTATTCCGTAATCAATTAAAGCAACACTATAATTGTAAATGCAATACGCGGAAGCATTCAGCTTAACAACAACACTAATCTTTCTTTTTATTCAACTCATTTAAACTCATCAACTTATTTTCATTTCTTACCAAGTTCTACCCCTTTACGTTAGTTACGCGTGGTTTCAATTCACGTACCATGTGGAGTTCTACCCATCAAGTTAAACCCCTTTCTTTTAGTCTAGAAAAACTCAAATTTTCAAAATTTACACTGTGGTAATCGATTACCAGTGGGTGGTAATCGATTACCACCTGTCAAAAATGAGGCAGTAGCCAATTTTTCAATTCCTCTGTTCTGGTAATCGATTACCAACTTTGGGTAATCGATTACCTCACATGGTAATCGATTACCAAGCCTCAGTAATCGATTACCAGTGAAGACAGTAGCCAAATTTCGTCCCCTGTTGCATGGTAATCGATTACCATGCTTGGGTAATCGATTACTATGCAGTAAAAGTGACAGATTACAGCATTTTAAGCCCAAGAAGGGTTGTGTAATCCATCCCTAACCTCTTAGTACTCCACACAACACTTAAACATACTATAATTTAGGCTCTAGGCCCTTCAAACATGCATTTTCATTCAATTCTGTCTCATATACAAAGTCCTTAACATAATGGCCATTTTACATCAAATATGGTCCATTTTACAGCATATTCACCAAGACTTCAATTACAATGAATGTGGCAATGGACAAGTCCCATGCTCACTCAAATATACAATATATTCTCATGTCCTACATATACATCATATTGAAGGATCTAACATGTATTCATGAGCTTACTAAGCATGGCATTTTCAACATGTATAGATTCATGACCTAAGTCTAAAGCATACATCATATGCAAGATGTGTCCCTATCCAATGCTCATCACATGGTGCCTCCAATATGCACCTCATGCTCCACTCTTCCAGGCTCAACCTAACCTGAAATGATGCCCCACAACACGGGGTGAGATATATAAATATATCTCAGTAAACCAAGGGCCCTGGAGGTTTCTCCACCCCATGGCTCACTCAATGTGCAAATACAACATCATATAATATGCATGTAATACAATATCACCCATCAACTGGAGACAACCCGAGAACATCCACTCATGGATTCATGTTCAAGGACTCCATCATATAACTCCCGAGACAGTCCTGGCGCCTCTCCCATGGTTGAGAAGACTCCATGGCAATACCCAACCGGAACTCCTCATGAGCCCTATCCGGCGGACGTCCCCGTTTGGATCATCCTGGCGCCGCTCCCAGAGTCGACTCCACGGCAAAACCCGACTGGCATTCTCACAAGGACGAACCCAGCGGATGTCCAAACTCCACACACGTCAACTGGCCAGTGACCAAACAATTTTCATAAAATCAAGCAATATGCATACAAGCACACAATCACACAATGTCATAACCACATAATCCAACCACAACCATCCACTAGGTGTGGTGGAGCACACAAGGGCTAAACCCCAGTTCCAAAGGTTACCTCAATACCGAGCCCATGCTCCAAACGTAAGCTCCAAGCTTACCCGCTTCCAAAGCGTCCAAAGGAGGCAACCTAGATAATCCACAACATGATTATCAATACAATTCCAATGTCAACCATTCATTTACACAATTAATCATCATTTAAATCACCTAAGCCAAAGGCTATTTTTCCATACCATTTTACTTCAATCTCTTTTATAGGTTAATTTACCAATTACACCATGAATCACACATTCTTTCTTCTCATTCCACTTTACCACACTATACTCTCATCCGATTAAACATCATTTTCAATCATTCAACTTCCATTACATCATTTTTATATCATTTTTCCTCAATTTTCATCATAATTCGGATTCCTCACAAGGTATGCCCCAAGGCTTTTCAATTCATTTTAACACTCATACTAATCATGTAATCATATTATCAACCTATACCAATGGTCCATCATTCAATTATTCAATTTCTCAATTACCCATTTTCATGAAATTTCCACAAATTTTTCCTAAGTTAAAAACCTAACTTTTTCACCAAAATTTATCATAGCATTTCTAGCTTTCATGCATCATTCTAAGGCATTTTCATCTAATAGCATTTTTCCATTTGAGCTCTCTATCATCACACATCTAAAATCAAAGGTTTAAAGCATAAATTTCTAGATCTATGAATCCAACCATAAAAGTACCACAAATGTACTCACCATCTAGTGTAGGAACACCACCAAGGCTCCATCAATCCAAAAGAGATCCAAAAACTCCAAAAACTCCAAGAACACCATAGGGGTCGGATCTGTCCTTGCCCAAAACGCAGCAATGGGGATGGTTTCATGGCTTCTAAGTGTTACCAATGGATCTAGAAGGTTGTTTACAATAGATTTCAACACCAAAATCAAGTGATTTGGTGGAGAAATGAAGAAATGGTGAGGGAGGAGAGAAATGCTCATGGTTCTTCAAAAATGGGGGAGGTCACGGTGAGAAGAAGAGAAAGAAGGGAGAGAGGGCGTGAGGGTGAGGGAAAAAAATGAGGGAACTTAAGTGGGTTTTGATCCCACGGGTCCCACACGCGATCTAACTTTAATCCCGATAAAAATTATGATCACAAATTCTTAATCTACATATTTTTCCAGTCCATGTCATATTTTTCTTTCCTCAGAATACTCATAAAAATTTAACACCTATCGGTACACTCATAACACAGTATTTAACACTTAAAAATCACTATTCATCAATTTTTCCCAAATTTGCCTATTCACTCAATTTTCCGTCCTGATTCCATTTCCAGCATTATTTTTGTCATATTAAATCTCTAACTCCATTTTTCATGCCTCGGTTCACGTCTTTGGCAAATTACCATTTTGCCCTTTTAGCCAATTTTGGCCCTAATTCTCGGATTTTCACTAATCCTTCCCTCTTAAACCCATATTTCACCAAATAATTTCACATTTAATTTTCCGAGGTGTTATATTCACCCCCCCTTTTAGGAATTTTGTCCGCAAAATCAACTATGCACATATGCTAACTCAGGATACAGCCAGAGAATCTCAGTCCCCCGTACCCAAGAAGCCTCATCCAGTGCGCGGACACCAAAGTAATTATTTACATTTTTATCTTTTGGCTTTTCAGCCACATTTCACAATAGTCTTGCCTTTCTAAGGCCCAATGGGAGACCTCAAGTCCTTCCCAATTTCAATATCAACCGGTGACACCACATGTGAACAACCGGAGCGCACCACACAGTTGTGCTCTATCAATGCTTTACCAAGCCAATTTCTTTCAATTTCTTTTCACTTTCTTTTCACAAGTCAGGCTACCAAGCACATATAGCCCATATTTTCTCTTGGCAGGTTTTCCTACCAAATTAACATATCAACCTATATACCCATAGGGTTATGCTACATCCTATTCAATCTGTGCCACACAGGCAACTCTTACTTATTGGCACAATACAGCCATAATTTTCCTTCTTTGAATTTTATCTCCACGGAGTATTAACTCCTGTCATCAATCTCTTTCACATTTCTTATGCCACATCAAACACTATTATGGAATCTCACAGCCTCTCAGTGCAATTCACCGAGTATTCATCTAATTTACGCTCACCATACTTTTTACTTTCTTAGGGGCAATTCCCATTTTCGGCATTTAGCCACAACTCATATATACACACTTTGCTTTTCTCACGTTCTTAACCTCCAACATACCATTTCACCTCAACACTTTACCTTTTACAAGCACCATTTTTGTGCTAAACGTTTGAATCCAATCCTACAGGTTTACCAACTTTCGCCTAAACACATCGGCGAATCACTTCCTCAAGACATTCATCTGGTACTCTATGGACCACACATTACAATTCATACCTTACATTGGTCCTTTCAAAGCTTTCAACTATGAATCCACTCGTGAATTTCATATACTAGATCACACTTACAATTTCACTACTCGTCTCAAAACTTGACACATAGGTTCATCATTGATTTCTCCCATTTGAGGCAACATGCCTAAGATTTTCACTAACAATTTTCTTTAATCACCATTCCATACTCATGTTATCAATTTCACATATATTTCATTCTATACACCTCACCTTCATCATTATCATTTCATTCAATACACCTCACCTTCATTATCATTTCATTCAACCAGTATGTATCACTCCAAGGTCACATATCATCTCTCTCTCATATCTGTCCCATCACATAGGGATTTTCAAAACCTATTTATCATGCCACTAGGAACTAAATTCATCCTTGTCATTACTTTCATCATTTCATATCGTCCGTTACGCAAGTCTCTCGGACTATTCACAGTACCTCTAGCACACTCAATCATATATCTTGGTGCCTAGTCCAGAACAACATCCACATTGTGTATTTTCCACACATCTCCCACTATAATTTGCATCAATACCACTCCATCAGTAACTCGACCACCAGGGTAAGGATATCAACCTTTCATTTCATCAAATACCATCCGATTTAATATATAGTATCACACCTTCTTACTCGGCTACATCACAATTTATCACTTATCAAAATCCTTGGCCACTCAGGCCACCAACTTAGCTTAACATTTCGCCATCACAAGCCCTTCCATAAAACTTTGACTCAATCCATCATCACTAATCAATTTTTCATTTCCTTCACATAGGGTGACAATCCAACAATTCATTTCATAACTCCCGTAAAACCACAATTCATACTACCACACTTGGTATACACTCATGCACATCTCCGAGTGCTCAATTTTATAATTCAACTACCATCTCATGGCACCTCACTCATTCTTCATCATATTAGGCATATTACTGTTCACTTACAGTTATCCAAATTCACCTCTTGCGTTCCTCACAAGATACCATCCTCTAATGCAATGGGTAAGAACATCCTTAGGTTTAACCCCTCGAGCTCTTGCTGTCCTAAGGGCCCCAGGTGCAATGCCCCACCAATCAGAGAATCTGTCCTTATAATTCACGCAAGAAGAGGTAACATGCCACAGGCTGTACTAACAGTCCCACTAACTCAAGGTTCTACCTCACACTACATTACTTATACAAAATAATAATAATCTCCGGGAACATAATCCATACGGAGATCGCCATATACTCAGGGCATATAAGCCACAAAAAGATAACACATTCACATCAAATCCGCATATAACGGCAAACAGACTCTTACATAGATACATAATGATATGCTAGTTATATCCTACTTTTGCACCATGCACTAAAATTTTCCACTATGGTTCTTTTCTCAACATTATATTCATTTAACTTGACTAGTCATTAGTCTTAGTCCATAAAATAATCCTCCTCACATGATCTCGGCATCTTTTTCGTATTTGACACAAAACTTTCAATTCCTACAGTACCCATGTTTGGTACAGTCCTAATCCATTGTCCATCATGACTCATAGCAACCATGCTCAACACTGTGGAAGATCCACTTCCTTAACATAGCATCACATTACTCTCAATATTTCACTATGACACCTAGGGTGCCATCATTTAACAGTCCATGCATTCTGCGCATCGGGACCACCAGATACTTTTCAATTTCGAGCAACCATCAGGTACTTTTCAATCTCGAGCAACGCTCGCCTGGGACCTCCAAGAGCAACACCTCTTAGGATTCAATCCACAAGGGGAAACCCAGGACAACATTAATTGTCACATCATTACCAACATGTGTGCCATGGTATAACTTGCACACCGGGACTCCATCATGAATCCCATACCACATTGAGCATCCAATGACACTCCAAAGAGACAATCTCTTCACATTTCCCATCATAGGGAATTTCACTTACATCATTACTTTTACCAAAAATAATTTTTCTTTTTCCACAGAGTTTACTAACTCAAAACAGCACAAATACACATTTAGGCACCCCGACCTTCACAAAACATATAGATTTACACATTTATATATATTGGCGTTTAGCCGTCACAGGATTATTATCCACACGAAGTTACACCACCTCCTCAACATTTGCTATGCTCCACAACATCATGGAAGCATATTAGTATAATCAATACACCACACTCGGTTATATTTTCTCACCTCACATTTATCAAGTCCAACCATCCTTAACTTATGGACTCTCACCCTTTCAAACAATTCATCCAATGCCTTACATGGCAACTTCCTCAACTTCTTATATTTTACTTCCTATACATATGATATCCTCGCTTACATTCGGCCAACATTAAATCATCATGGACTAAAGTCCCAATTTCAACATTGAATTATCCTACACATCTGTTCCATAGTTCTTTTATGTTACTCACAATCCTCAATCCAAAATTCAATTTCAATTTACTTCTACATTCAAGCAGCTTAAGTCATCCAAGTGTGTGCCCTCATCAAGGGTCTTATAACCTTATTATTTTACCCTAAGGTACCCAACATTACGTATGAACACTCATATTCAAAATTTTCACAATTTCATCGGGGTTCCTATTCCCCTACCACATCAAAGATATACCACTAATTCCTCACATATACTCAATTGTTCTAACTCCCCACACACTAGGAAAGACTACCAACATCACCATACCAATATCGACTCAATTCAATCATTTACATATACCAACACACCTTCCTTTATTTCTATTCATTACAATACATGTTTACATTTCACCTTTTCATCAATTATCACCAATTTCACTAAGTTCCAACAATCCAATAGCAACATAAATTTTATTGAATAAATCATCATTATACAATCATACTACCACATTATGCAACAATTCACAACACCATTAACTCACTAAGTCCTCAATTACACCAAATTCACTTACTAACATATCCATTCGTGAGGCAGTCAACACTGCACCCACCACCTTAGCCTAAGGACTGGCATTAGTGCTCCAGGGTTGTCACGAAGGCACCTTATACTGACCACACATTGAACCCCAAGAAATGGGTTGATCAGGCCCAAACTAAGGAATCACATGTGTAGCAGTCAATAAGAGTCTACGTACAACTATACAGCACTCACCTCAATTACACACTCATCAGAGTTCCCTAAAGAAACTGCTCTGATACCATAAAATGTAACAGCCCGTTACGTACCGGTATTGTTAACATTGATTATGATATTAAGCGCAGTTACAATCACAGTAATTGGATTAATTAAATTACGGGCAAACTTTTTTCTTTTATCATATTCCCTTTTATAACCATAACCTTATTCCGTAATCAATTAAAGCAACACTATAATTGTAAATGCAATACGCGGAAGCATTCAGCTTAACAACAACACTAATCTTTCTTTTTATTCAACTCATTTAAACTCATCAACTTATTTTCATTTCTTACCAAGTTCTACCCCTTTACGTTAGTTACGCGTGGTTTCAATTCACGTACCATGTGGAGTTCTACCCATCAAGTTAAACCCCTTTCTTTTAGTCTAGAAAAACTCAAATTTTCAAAATTTACACTGTGGTAATCGATTACCAGTGGGTGGTAATCGATTACCACCTGTCAAAAATGAGGCAGTAGCCAATTTTTCAATTCCTCGATTACCAACTTTGGGTAATCTGGTAATCGATTACCAAGCCTCAGTAATCGATTACCAGTGAAGACAGTAGCCAAATTTCGTCCCCTGATGCATGGTAATCGATTACCATGCTTGGGTAATCGATTACTATGCAGTAAAAGTGACAGATTACAGCATTTTAAGCCCAAGAAGGGTTGTGTAATCCATCCCTAACCTCTTAGTACTCCACACAACACTTAAACATACTATAATTTAGGCTCTAGGCCCTTCAAACATGCATTTTCATTCAATTCTGTCTCATATACAAAGTCCTTAACATAATGGCCATTTTACATCAAATATGGTCCATTTTACAGCATATTCACCAAGACTTCAATTACAATGAATGTGGCAATGGACAAGTCCCATGCTCACTCAAATATACAATATATTCTCATGTCCTACATATACATCATATTGAAGGATCTAACATGTATTCATGAGCTTACTAAGCATGGCATTTTCAACATGTATAGATTCATGACCTAAGTCTAAAGCATACATCATATGCAAGATGTGTCCCTATCCAATGCTCATCACATGGTGCCTCCAATATGCACCTCATGCTCCACTCTTCCAGGCTCAACCTAACCTGAAATGATGCCCCACAACACGGGGTGAGATATATAAATATATCTCAGTAAACCAAGGGCCCTGGAGGTTTCTCCACCCCATGGCTCACTCAATGTGCAAATACAACATCATATAATATGCATGTAATACAATATCACCCATCAACTGGAGACAACCCGAGAACATCCACTCATGGATTCATGTTCAAGGACTCCATCATATAACTCCCGAGACAGTCCTGGCGCCTCTCCCATGGTTGAGAAGACTCCATGGCAATACCTAACCGGAACTCCTCATGAGCCCTATCCGGCGGACGTCCCCGTTTGGATCATCCTGGCGCCGCTCCCAGAGTCGACTCCACGGCAAAACCCGACTGGCATTCTCACAAGGACGAACCCAGCGGATGTCCAAACTCCACACACGTCAACTGGCCAGTGACCAAACAATTTTCATAAAATCAAGCAATATGCATACAAGCACACAATCACACAATGTCATAACCACATAATCCAACCACAACCATCCACTAGGTGTGGTGGAGCACACAAGGGCTAAACCCCAGTTCCAAAGGTTACCTCAATACCGAGCCCATGCTCCAAACGTAAGCTCCAAGCTTACCCGCTTCCAAAGCGTCCAAAGGAGGCAACCTAGATAATCCACAACATGATTATCAATACAATTCCAATGTCAACCATTCATTTACACAATTAATCATCATTTAAATCACCTAAGCCAAAGGCTATTTTTCCATACCATTTTACTTCAATCTCTTTTATAGGTTAATTTACCAATTACACCATGAATCACACATTCTTTCTTCTCATTCCACTTTACCACACTATACTCTCATCCGATTAAACATCATTTTCAATCATTCAACTTCCATTACATCATTTTTATATCATTTTTCCTCAATTTTCATCATAATTCGGATTCCTCACAAGGTATGCCCCAAGGCTTTTCAATTCATTTTAACACTCATACTAATCATGTAATCATATTATCAACCTATACCAATGGTCCATCATTCAATTATTCAATTTCTCAATTACCCATTTTCATGAAATTTCCACAAATTTTTCCTAAGTTAAAAACCTAACTTTTTCACCAAAATTTATCATAGCATTTCTAGCTTTCATGCATCATTCTAAGGCATTTTCATCTAATAGCATTTTTCCATTTGAGCTCTCTATCATCACACATCTAAAATCAAAGGTTTAAAGCATAAATTTCTAGATCTATGAATCCAACCATAAAAGTACCACAAATGTACTCACCATCTAGTGTAGGAACACCACCAAGGCTCCATCAATCCAAAAGAGATCCAAAAACTCCAAAAACTCCAAGAACACCATAGGGGTCGGATCTGTCCTTGCCCAAAACGCAGCAATGGGGATGGTTTCATGGCTTCTAAGTGTTACCAATGGATCTAGAAGGTTGTTTACAATAGATTTCAACACCAAAATCAAGTGATTTGGTGGAGAAATGAAGAAATGGTGAGGGAGGAGAGAAATGCTCATGGTTCTTCAAAAATGGGGGAGGTCACGGTGAGAAGAAGAGAAAGAAGGGAGAGAGGGCGTGAGGGTGAGGGAAAAAAATGAGGGAACTTAAGTGGGTTTTGATCCCACGGGTCCCACACGCGATCTAACTTTAATCCCGATAAAAATTATGATCACAAATTCTTAATCTACATATTTTTCCAGTCCATGTCATATTTTTCTTTCCTCAGAATACTCATAAAAATTTAACACCTATCGGTACACTCATAACACAGTATTTAACACTTAAAAATCACTATTCATCAATTTTTCCCAAATTTGCCTATTCACTCAATTTTCCGTCCTAATTCCATTTCCAGCATTATTTTTGTCATATTAAATCTCTAACTCCATTTTTCATGCCTCGGTTCACGTCTTTGGCAAATTACCATTTTGCCCTTTTAGCCAATTTTGGCCCTAATTCTCGGATTTTCACTAATCCTTCCCTCTTAAACCCATATTTCACCAAATGATTTCACATTTAATTTTCCGAGGTGTTATATTGTTGGTAAATATTGTGAGAAGCGGGATCCTACTCTTGCTGTTGTTGCTTATCGAAGAGGGCAATGCGATAAACAGGTTGCATTGAAAAAGAGTTATGGATTGCATAAACAGGTTGGACAACTTTGATGGGCCTGCAGTGGGAGAGGTGGCAGTGGAAGAACAACTATATGAAGAGGCATTTGCTATTTTCAAGAAATTTAATTATAATGTTGATGTGCCTCTGGCAAGTGTGTATTTAACAGGTGCATATTATTGACATACAAAGAATCAACATAATTAGCAAATATGTATTTAAATTGCTCTCTTATGACTCAATTCTTGTCAATTTTAACACAGAAAATTCACACTTGCCAGAGGCACATCAAACCATTCCCAGATTTAAACGTTGTTGTCCCCAGCAATGTAAAAGACTTAATCTAGGAAATATTCACTTAATCCAACATAACAATCATAGACACTATGAGATACAATATGTCATGCATGCCTGACTCAATATCATGAACTTCCAATAATGCCATCAGCTTCTTAAAGATGCAAGTCTACATTGATTACCCCTCACACAGATAAATAATGTTCACTCAACACTCGGTGTTTAAGGGTATCATGAACACTCAATTACTCAAAGCTATAACACTAGCATATGCTTGATTATATTCTCAAAAATTCTTAAAATTGAAGAATCAAACACATGCATCAATTGATCAAAAGGACTTCACATGTTGTAACTTGGCCGGGCTAATAGGTAGGAAAATTTGGATAGTGGCTCAAACCACCAAGAGATTGAAAATTGATATTATTTCACTTTTAACAGATTCAATCAATTGTTTTGCTCCACTAACATTCCCACAAAATTTCGGGAATTATTTCCTTTTAACCACCTTTTACTCTTTTCCTTTTTCTTGCTTTCTTTTCTTTTTCTCTTTTTCATTTTGCCCTTTCTCTCTCTTTTTTTTTTTTTTTTAAGGGCATAGATGACTTTTTTTTTTTCATCCCTTAATTACTTGACCATTGTGGAGCTTACCTCAATCTCTTTATTTTATTTTCAACACATTCAATGATTCAATCTCAATCAAGGTAAGTTACGGAAAATGGATATAGGCTAAGCCATCAATCAGGCCACAGGTCATTTATCAAGAATTAAGTTCAGGCTCAAAGGGGTAGCAAGGGAAAATCTCATACAGGTGGGTTATTTTGGCCAATAGCAAATAAGAACAAAATGCCTTTATCATATCAATCAATGCATGCATAATAGAGAAACAAATCAAGTTCTAGAGTATTACAACAGTGAGACCTCTCAACAAAAATTTCAGTGTTTAGGCTCAAAACCTCACAGCTATGGTATCAATGCAGACTCACGACAATTGACTTCAGACATTTATCAGAATTCACAATCTTAACTCAGACAAACGAGCAATCATGCAATCCAATTATGCCTATGCAATGTTATGCCAGAAAGTCACACAATATATTTCCTAAAATTCAATCATGTACATTAACAAGATGAGCACATTTAAACCTGGGATAACACACTTTCTTCTTCTTCTTCTTCTTCTTTTTTTTTTATAGCACACAAAATAACTAAGAAAATTAAAAGAGTTAGAATATCTCCCCTGATAGAAGAATTGCAGTTCTAAGGTGCAAGCCAACCATTCCCAGATTTAGAGCATTGCTGTCCTCAGCAATAATTAAACCCCAAGAAGGAAGAAAATCCTGCACAATAGAACAAATAGTGGCATATAGAAGAAACTATAATGCACACATTAAAACATCAGAGAAAAATATACCAACACAAAATAACTTAAAAATACGAAACAGAAAAATAAACTAATATACAAGATCTCCATCAGCAAGGAGATAAGATCAGCCCTCTATGCCATCCCCTTCAGCAGTGTGGGATGACTCAGCAAATGAAAGGTCTGGTGGTACTGGTTGCCTTGGTGTATGGGACCACCATTCCCAGATTTGATCCAAACCATGGATCCATGTTAAGAACTCTTTGAAACATTGATTTTTCTGAGAGATAGAGTCTCGGTGTCTCTTGTCAAAGAATCTTCTTTTTGAAGCCTTCATTTGTCGGTGATCCGCATATATTGTCCAACCAGTGTCAAAAAGTTTGACCACCTCCTTTCTCAGTACCTTCTTCCTTATAGGATGACGTCTCCTTTGGGGTTTCCTCCCATGTTTGTCATCATCCTCATTGAGAATTTTGTGGGTATGGGAAGAAGGATCTTTATCCTTCAAATCAGTCTCTCGTTCCTTCAGTTCTTCAATCACCGCCTCCTTATTACCCAAGAAGACATCTTTTACAGTTTGAGGAAGCTCATTCAATTCAACTTTTGAGGCACTATCTTCTTTGTCCTCTTCTTTCTTTAAAACATCAAGATTAAAACAATCATCTTTGGGAAAAGAATGTTTTATTGAGTCAAAGACGTTGATGGTAACGGCCTCATCATTCATTCTTAGCTCAAGCTTCCCGTTTTCAACATCAATCAATGCACGAGATGTAGCTAAGAAGGGTCTTCCCAAAAGAAGAGGCATCTCTTTTTCTTCCCCCATATCAAGTACCACAAAATCAGCAGGAAAGATGAACTTGTCCACCTTCACAAGAACATCTTCAATGATTCCACTAGGTTTCCTTAAAGATCTATCAGCAAGTTGAAGAGAAATCATAGTGGGTTTTAGTTCCGTGATCCCCAAAGATTTGCAAATAGAAAGAGGCATCAAATTAATGCTTGCCCCAAGATCACATAGTGCCCTTCTAATTTTTGTATTACCAATTTCAATGGGAATGTTGAAGCTTCCGGGATCACGAAGCTTAGGAGGATATTTTCTTGTAAGGATAGCACTGCACTCCTCAGTAAGTGCTACAGTTTGGCACTCTTGTAACTTGTGCTTCCTTGACAAAAGATCTTTCATAAATTTAGCATAATTTGGCATATTGACCAAAGCTTTAGCAAATGGAATATTAATATGAAGCTTTTTGAAAAGGTCCAGGAACCTGCCATAATGCTTTTTCTGATCATCCTGTTTGAATCTTTCAGGATATGGTGCCATAGCCCTTACATATTCAGGACTTAATTCATGCTTCTTTTTTTCAATTGGCTTCTCCACTTCATTAGGTTTTTCAATTTCTTTTTCTTTTTCATGCTTACCTGTAGTATCAGGAGATGGAAGTATTTTTCCACTTCTAATTGTGATGGCCATACAGTCTTCCCCTGTGCTAGTAACTGTGTTACTAGGGAGGGTACTTGGAGTTCTATCAGCTAGTTGTTTAGCCAGCTGGCCAACTTGATTCTCTAAATTCCTGATAGAAGCATTCATGTTTTTAGTGGTGGTCCTAGTCTCTTCCATGAAGGCATTGGAGTGTTGGGCCATTTGTCCAACTAACCTTTCCAAATCAGAAGGCTCCTTAGCTTGGACTGGTGGAGGCTGCAAGTAATTGTTGGAATTGTAATCCAGTCCTGTGCCTTGAGTTCTCCTCTGAAAATTGTTATTTGCATAAGGGAAATTCTGATTCCTAGGAATGTTTCTTGGTGGAGATCTTTGCTCGTACCATACTCCATTCACTTGCACTTGTTGAGGAGAATCAGAAGATAACAAAGATGAGCATTCATTGGATTCATGCTCACCCTTGCAGTATTCACAAACCACAGATGCAACTTGCATAGTGGAAAATTGCATCTTGTCCAGCCTTGAGGTCAAATTTGCTAGCTGTTGTGCTAACAATTTATTCTCAGCCAGAACCGCATCATTGTTATCCATGTGTATAATCCCTCTATTAGGCTTGGCTGTCAAACATTCATTTTCATTGGCAGCCATTCTTTCTATCAACTCCAGAGTTTGATTTGCTCTCAAGGATTTGATGCTACCACCTGCTGCACCATTCAGCACCATCCGAACTTCAGGTTTACACCCATTGAAAAAGATTCGGACTTGATCACCATTAGTCATGGGGTGATGAGGACATCTCCTCATTAGATCCTTGAAGCGATTCCATGCTGCACACATAGTTTCACCCTCAGACTGGGTGAAATTGGTGATATCATTCACCATCTGGTTAAACCTCTCCATGGAAAAGAACTCAGCAAAGAATTTATTTGAGAGACTCTCCCAAGATGGAATACTTCTTGCTGGTTGCCTTTCCAACCAATTCAAAGCCTTCCCCTTTAGAGCAAAAGGAAACAGTCTCAGCCTGACTGCGTCATTTGACACCTGGGGGTGTTTGGTTGAGTCACAGATCATCAGGAATCTGTCAATGAATCTGTGAGGATCTTCATTCTCCTCTCCACCAAACTGAGCTCTCTCCACCAATTGAATATTGGAAGACTTAAGCTGCCAATTATTGTTACCAATATCAGGTTGAACAATGCTTGAGTTAGGCATATTAAAAGATGGAGTCAGAATAGTATCCATGAATGGATTGTCTGCAACATTGTTTGCGGCCATGATTTGTGATTCTTTAGGCAGAGTTTCCTGTTTCTCTTTTCAGTCCAAATAAAAAATAAAAAAAATAAAAATAAAAATATTCACAAATATTCACAAATCCAATCTTTAAAATCAAGATTATATGATATCAGAAACGCCAATCCCCGGCAACGGCGCCAAAAACTTGATGCTCTCCGGCAAGTATACCGATCGCACAAGTAATAAAGTGATAAGAAAAGTTCGTCTCCACAGGGATTGGGATCTAATATCAATTAAACTTTTTCTTAAAGAATGGAAGTTTTCAAATAGGGTTGTGACAAATATTGTCAAATTGAGTGAAATTTGAAATCTGAAAATAAAAGACTTATTTTTGTATTTTTATTTTGAGAAATAAAACAAAGAACAAAGATTAATTTTTGTAAATATTAAAAAATATTGCAGCCAGGGTTCATTCACCAAGTGATCCCCGCTTTTTACTCCGGATTGGTTTACAATAATTATTTATATAATTTACTCAGATAAATTATCATCTAAAATATTCAATAGTTAACCCTCAATTCCTTGCAAGGTTAACCCTTTAATCCCATGAGGAACCCCAATTCCTTGCAATGTTTCTCATGGGATCAAGCAATGGGCGTGATAATTTAAGCATCTGCAATAAAAAATGAAGCGAAATATTGGGGTTTTGATCTCGAAAGGGGTAAGATAATCTGTATGCGTGCTAGGAATAGCGAAATATTGGGGTTTTGATCTCGAAAGGGGTAAGATAATTTGTATGCGTGCTAGGAATAGACGTGTATATGATTGCAGATGCTTAAATTATCACGCCCATTGCTTGATCCCATGAGAAACATTGCAAGGAATTGGGGTTCCTCATGGGATTAAAGGGTTAACCTTGCAAGGAATTGAGGGTTAACTATTGAATATTTTAGATGATAATTTATCTGAGTAAATTATATAAATAATTATTGTAAACCAATCCGGAGTAAAAAGCGGGGATCACTTGGTGAATGAACCCTGGCTGCAATATTTTTTAATATTTACAAAAATTAATCTTTGTTCTTTGTTTTATTTCTCAAAATAAAAATACAAAAATAAGTCTTTTATTTTCAGATTTCAAATTTCACTCAATTTGACAATATTTGTCACAACCCTATTTGAAAACTTCCATTCTTTAAGAAAAAGTTTAATTGATATTAGATCCCAATTCCTGTGAAGACGAACTTTTCTTATCACTTTATTACTTGTGCGATCGGTATACTTGCCGGAGAGTATCAAATGTTCAGGCTGTTAATGTCCTGCTAGATAACCTTCGGACCATTGATCGTGCTGTGGAGTTTGCTTTTCGGGTTGAAGAAGATGCTGCTGTTTGGAGCCAGGTGGCTAAGGCGCAACTAAGAGAAGGCTTAGTGAGTGATGCAATTGAATCATTCATTCGTGCAGATGATGCAACTCATTTCTTAGAGGTTATAAAGGCGGCGGAAGATGATGATGTATACCAAGATCTGGTAAAATACCTTCTCATGGTTAGGCAGAAGACCAAAGAACCCAAGGTGGACAGCGAGCTCATTTATGCTTATGCTAAGATTGATCGGCTTGGAGAAATTGAAGAGTTTATACTGATGCCAAATTTTGCCAATTTACCAAACGTTGGAGACTGCTTGTACGATGAGGCTCTGTATGAAGCTGCAAAAATAATATTTGCCTTTATTTCTAATTGGGCTAAGTTAGCAGTCACATTGGTTAAGCTTAAACAGTTCCAAGGTGCTGTTGATGCTGCCAGGAAAGCAAACAGTTCTAAAACATGGAAGGAAGTTTGTTTTGCCTGTGTTGATGCTGAGGAATTCCGCTTAGCCCAGATTTTTGGTCTCAATGTCATCATTCAGGTGAAATTCTTTTCTAGTATATAATGTAACATTTGAAATTTCTTCTCATCAGGATTGATTGCCCTCGCTGCACTCCAAAAAAGTTATACAGATTTCCCCATATTGGAAATCCTTTAAATGCAAGTTAAAGAATGTAGATACTAGTAAATACTAACAACATGTGGTAGATAAACTGTCAGATTGCTCTGTCTGTCTTTTGGCTGTTCTCTGACTACTTACTACTCTATTATTATGAAGGTGGATGATTTGGAGGAGGTTAGTGAGTTTTATCAGAACCGAGGACGCTTCAATGAACTCATTTCTCTAATGGAGAGTGGACTAGGATTGGAGCGTGCACATATGGGTATCTTTACGGAGTTGGGAGTTCTTTATGCGAGATATCGTCCTGAGAAGCTAATGGAACACATTAAGTTGTTCTCAACTCGGCTCAACATTCCAAAG
This sequence comes from Gastrolobium villosum, assembly GCA_032173675.1. Lineage (NCBI taxonomy): Eukaryota > Viridiplantae > Streptophyta > Magnoliopsida > Fabales > Fabaceae > Gastrolobium > Gastrolobium villosum. The sequence goes on along the minus strand of JAVKPL010008668.1, from coordinate 9,079 downwards.
CTTATTCGGGCATGTGATGAACAGCAGCACTGGAAAGAACTTACATACCTATACATCCAATATGATGAGTTTGATAATGCTGCAACCACTGTAATGAAACGCGCCAGAAGCATGGGACCACATGCAATTCAAAGATGTTATAGTTAAAGTTGCAAGTGTGGAGCTCTACTATAAGGCTGTTCACTTTTACTTGCAAGAACATCCTGATATTATAAATGATCTTCTTAATGTGATTGCTCTTCGTGTGGACCATACTCGCGTAGTAGATATAATGCGAAAGGTCTGCATGTCTCATACTATTTATGAATGCCTACAGTTTTAGTTTTATCTGGTGAGATAACTAATTGGTTTTAAATGCTTTTCTGTAATAATATTGTTTGTTGCATGGACTTTTTGGTTTTTAGGCCGGCCACCTCAGATTAGTTAAGCCGTACATGGTTGCTGTTCAAAGCAACAATGTGTCTACTGTTAATGAAGCATTGAATGAAATTTACGTTGAGGAGGACGACTATGACAGACTTCGTGAATCAATAGATCTGCATGACAACTTTGATCAGATAGGTCTTGCACAGAAGGTGAATCCCACTTATTTTATTTTGGCAATTAACAAAAATTAAGATTGGAATGTTGTTGGGAAATTTAAAACTTTTGCGTTATTATTGACTGCTGCAACAATACGCATGAGCAGATTGATAAGCATGAGCTTCTTGAGATGAGGCGTGTTGCTGCATACATTTATAAGAAAGCAGGAAGATGGAAGCAATCCATTGCTTTGTCAAAGAAAGACAATCTTTACAAGGACTGTATGGAAACTTGCTCTCAATCTGGTGACCGTGAACTCTCAGAGGATTTGCTTGTCTACTTTATTGAGAAGGTGTTGATTTTCTTTTCCTTTTCCTTGAAATATCAAGCTTCAGCATTCATAGATTAGATACTAGTAACTAGGTGAGGCTCTTTCGGCATGGTGCAGTTTGATCTCTGCTTCACCTAGGAATAATTTTGATTTTTTCTTTCTTTCTACACCCCACTGTTGTTTTCTTCCTCATGCTTTCAGCATTAGTTCGTTTCTCTTAATTTTAACAAAGGAATATATTGGTACATTTGCAGGGGAAGAAAGAGTGTTTTGCGTCTGCCTCTTTGTCTGTTATGATCTAATACGGCCAGATGTTGCTCTTGAGCTAGCTTGGATGAACAATATGATTGATTTTGCTTTCCCATATCTCTTACAGGTATATTTTTCTTTGGGGTTGTATAATTAAATTTACTAACGGATGAAATTTATTCTCTTGTTGCTAACTGTTTTTTTTTCATTCTTTAAGTTTATTCGAGAGTATACAGGCAAGGTAGATGAGCTTATCAAGGACAAAATTGAAGCACAAAGTGAAGAGAAAGCTAAGGAGAAGAGAAAGCTAAGGAAAAGGAGGAGAAGGACGTAATTGCTCAGCAGGTGCTTTTTTACAAATTTGCTTTTTATAAGACAATCAGTTTTATCTTTTGTTTGATTATTAAATTAGCTGTCTTGGATGATCTCCAGAATATGTATGCCCAGTTGCTACCACTTGCTTTGCCGGCGCCACCTATGCCAGGGTTTGCCCCTCCCACACCACCACCACCACCACCTATGGGTGGAAATGGAATGGGGATGCCGCCAATGCCTCCTTTTGGCTTGCCTCCAATGGGCTACTGATCTCCCGATTGACAACAGAGGAGAGAATTTTTCCATGAATTTTACTGGTGAGGCTACATAGTTTAGAATATCTCATTTTTGCAGTCAAGGTGACTTCCTTAGGGTTTAAGAATTTGACGTGGTGGCACCAAGCATCTGCCTTGTAGCCTGATGCTACTTTCCAATTTTTGAATGTTTTTTTAGTTCTTATTTCTTTTGATTTATTTCTCTTTGGGTTGTTTGATCAAATCATGTGAGAGCCAGGATTTAAAAACATTGTTCTTTACTGGTATATATATGTAAACTTTCATCTAATATTAAAAAAGGTCCGTTACTACATCTTAGTTTCTTTCTTTTCTTTTTTTTCTTCCTTTTTATTATTTGTAGGTTCTATTAAGTCATAAATGTTTATCCATTTTAGTTTCAGCCATTGAAAATTTGTAGTTGTGTCAATAGAGCAGGCTGTGCTAATTACATCTGTCTTTCGTTTAGTGTAACCAATGAACATATTTTCTTTATAAATTATTACAACATTTTTAAGAAAAATAAAGTTTTTTGCTTTTAAGAAGTGTAGGCTATTTTTTTCAGAACCAACTAAATGGAAAATTAAATAATATTATTGAATCAAATTATACAGAGAACAATATTTTTGCTTTTATTGCAGAAATTATTTTTTTGCGATATTCACATATAAGTGAGTGTGAGTAAAGAGCTTACCAAAAAAAAAAAGAGAAAAGAAAAAAAAAATTAATGGAATCTATTTTTTTTTTTTTTTTTTGTAGCAAATATAAAACCATTAAATCCAATTATAATTATAATATAAAAACGAAGGGAGCTAAAAATTTAAGTGTATTTATCTTAAAGCACTTATATAAACATAATATTAAACCCAAATTTCCATCAAACTATTACCTAGCAACTGTTTTGCATGGCAATACCAACCTTCAGAATCAAACCTCAAGCAATCAACTATTCCACATGTCTAACATCAACACTCCAATCCCCCTTGTCATGGCATGATCTCCTTAGACACCTTTCTACAAAATTATTCGACAGACATCGCGCCACATAGATTTCCATGCAAAACATCTCAAAAAATTTCATTGCTCTTTTTGTAATTTGAATAAGAGTCATAAATTGTGATTTCGTGATTCATCAATAAAAACATCATCTCCCTTATACTTAATTTTCCCTAATGATTATGAACACCAAATAAAAAATATTAACATTAATCAAAACAGAACACCAGCTACAATTAGCATTCATCGACAAGGTAAATAAATTTTATAAGGCACCTTAAACCGGACAACAAACAAAAGATTCCGGCTCATGATCTTACTCCTTTAGAAGAATTGGCTTATTAAAGACCATAAAAACAAGAAACGAAGTTAGAAGCAAAGAAATGGAAACAGGAAGACGTGACATGTTATTTCAATCCTTGGTTCAAATTCATCTTAAAAACAGACGAACTACCCAAACAAATAAATATTCAGAGATTAAGTTTAATAGCCAATAGGAGCGCTCAAAGCAGCTCTAGCTTCTGAAACTTGTGCTTCTTGCTGAATGATACTCTCCAAAACAGCTTCAGAGGACGCCAATTGATGCTTAAGATCCTCCACATGTTGAGTCAAAATACACTTTGAGTCTAATAACTTTTGGAGTGCATCCTGAGAGACTTGCATACCCGGAAACAAGGCGCGTCTCTCAACATCATCCAACCAATCCTTATCAAAACCACATTTGCGTACGTCTTGTAATAACTCCACAAAATTAGAGTGGCTTGACTCTATCACATCCTTCACACTATGGATTTGGAGTTGTAAGCATAACCCTTATATCTATTACTAAGTTTTTTGTCATTTAAACCAACATAAGGATGCTTCATAAGAAAATCATGTCACCAAGTAAAGCTTACTAATAAACTACTTTATATTCCACCTTTTACATAATGGTGAAAAAGATCCAAGTTGAAGTTACTAAGAAACCAACTTGTGATGTCACTCATGGTAACTTTGATTGTGTGGTAGCCAGCACACCCTCCAAGTTGTTTCAACGCAAGCCAAGTGACAAGGTACTAGAAACTCAATTTTGAGTATGTTTATAATTTTTTAATTTTATCATCTTTTCTTTAAGTGTTAATTTCAAATTACAAGAATACAATTGTGGTAAAATATTTTATCAAAGTAGTTTTGGTTTAGAGAAATTTTTTAGAAAACTGGTACGACCATAAAACCAGTACCTAGTTAACACAGATTGAACCCGATTTATCATTCTTGAGTGGGTTATATATATGATTGATTACTTAATTGAAAAATTAATTGAACCAAACCGATTAATAATCAATTTCCAGTTGAACCGATCCGACCGGTCGGATGGAGCCAATTTTTATAACACTGGTCCCTGCCTTTCATAATTAGGATCAATGTTATGAAAACCGGATCTACCCGCGAACCGATAAACCGGTCATATAAGTGGTCCGATTGAAGCAACAGTCCGGCCATGATCAGAACCGGTTTGACCCGGTCTGGTCCCAAAAAAAAAATCAATTTTTTTCAAAATAAAATAAAATCATAATGAACATATTTGAATATTTTTTTTTGCTTATTGACTTACATAAGTTATATATCTACAACACTAATATTATCTCAATTATGCACTATGCAGAAAATTTTAATTTGATTTATAGTTAGGGATGTCATTTTCTGAACCTAAAATCCCGTATCATAATCATTATATTTTTATTTGATTTTTATTGGATAATAATATGTGATTTATTATTTTTTATATTAAAATATTTTGAATTTTTATCATTTTTTTAGATATTTGAGTATGTTTATAATTTTTTAATTTTATCATCTTTTCTTTAAGTGTTAATTTCAAATTACAAGAATACAATTGTGGTAAAATATTTTATCAAAGTAGTTTTGGCTTAGAGAAATTTTTGTAAAAACTGGTACGACCATAAAACCAGTACCTAGTTAACACAGATTGAACCCGATTTATCATTCTTGAGTGGGTTATATATATGATTGATTACTTAATTGAATAATTAATTGAACCAAACCGATTAATAATCAATTTCCAGTTGAACCGATCCGACCGGTCGGATGGAGCCAATTTTTATAACACTGGTCCCTGCCTTTCATAATTAGGATCAGTGTTATGAAAACCGGATCGACCCGCGAACCGATAAACCGGTCATATAAGTGGTCCGATTGAAGCAACAGTTCGGCCATGATCAGAACCGGCCTGACCCGGCCGGTTTTCATGAAAACCGGTGACCCGGCCTGGTACCAAAAAAAAAAAATCAATTTTTTTCAAAATAAAATAAAATCATAAAGAACATATTTGAATATTTTTTTTTGCTTATTGACTTACATAAGTTATATATCTACGACACTAATATTATCTCAATTATGCACTATACAGAAAATTTTAATTTGACTTATAGTTAGGGATGTCATTTTCTGAACCTAAAATCTCGTATCACAATCATTATATTTTTATTTGATTTTTTATTGGATAATAATATGTGATTTATTATTTTTTATATTAAAATATTTTAAATTTTTATCATTTTTTTTAGATATTTGAGTATGTTTATAATTTTTTAATATAAATTATAAAATTATATATAATTACCGGGTCATACGGTTGAACCAGTGATCCACTGGTTGAATCAGTAACCCAGCGATCCAGTACCTCGACTGAATCAATAATCGGACCGGTTTTAATAAATTTTGATTAGGATTTCATCCAAGCTTTATTATTATTGTTTTTTGTGTCACTTTTTCTCTCTTTCTATCAACCTAATGAAATTGGGACACGTTAGGAGGTAATATGTAATATGACGAGACTGTCACGTGAAGCATCTAATAAATATTAAAGACATTAAGAGTTTGCGACTTGCGAGTATATCAAATTTGGTCACATGACAATATATATTTCGTCAAAATTTCACTTTTTTTTTTTTTTTTGGTAATCTCAAAATTTCACTCTTCTCTCTCATTCTTATATCCATATTTCACGATAATAAAAATGGTAAATAACATAATTATTATTATTTTATAAATTGATATTAAATTATAATTGATTTAATAAATAATTTCCTATTTATTAGGGATGATTATTTAAAGTTATTATAAAATTTAAAATATTAAATTTATTGTTAATACTAATATTTTGATATTAATTTTTTTAATGAGAATAATTTAAGTATTTTATATTATTTAAGTTGTGTGACTAATATCTTACATAATATATTATTACTTGAATAGTGAAGTTATTGGTAGAATATTAATTTTTTGAACCATTATTCTGACTTTTTTTTTTTGAAAAATGAATCAATATATTTCACTATTATTTTATTTTCAATAAATTCAAAGTGTGAGAAAAAATGAAAATTATATTCAAAGAGATGAAAATTTTGATCGTATGAACTCCTCAAGCTATACCAAAATTTGAATTTTTAGAAAGAAAAAAAAAATTCAATCATCGAATTATGAATATTTGTAATAAACATTGACATTTTTATATTTCCAAAATATTGCTTTAGATAGAACAAATTATTCAAAATGTTAATTATTATTTAATTCAATAAATTTAATGTCATATTTACAATTCTAATTATTGTTTAGTTTCGGGTGAGACCGAGAATCTAAGGGCATGTTTGGTGTGATGTTACAGCCTGATAGTATAAGTTTATACTATACGTTATGACATTTTTAGTTGTTTGGTGTGACCATCGTATAATATAAGTTTATACACCAGAATCCCTTAATACATCAAAACGATATATAACTTAATCCGGCTTGGGGCATGTTTGGTGTGACGTATAAGACATGATAATATAAGCTTATACTATACGTTATGACATTTTCAGTTGTTTGATATGACCATCGTATAATATAAGCTTATACAGCAGAATCCCTTAATACATCAAAATGATGTATAATTTAATCCGGCCTTAGGGGAAGAGATAAGACTAGATAAGAGGTTAGTGTATTAAATCGTTGATCAGTGCAATTCTCAAAAATTAATATATTATTTTAAAATAAAACTAATTTTTCAATATATTAATATTTAAAATATTGAATATTTTTATTTTTATAAAAATTAATTTATGTTTTCGACACACTAATCAATAATTTTTACAAAAATTAATATCATATGACCTTTTTTGAAGAATTATATAAATTCTTTATTAAAGGATATTTTTATTAAAAATATTTAGTTTTATCCTATATAGTATTATACAGTGCGTTACCAAATACTAGATGATATTATCTTATACAATATATTATTTTATACAATCTATGTAGCACTGATACGACACGCGACACGTGACACGACACGACACGACACGACACTCCGACACGTCAATCCTAAAAAATTATGGATTTCGACATGTTGGGACACGTTTTAATATTAAATAATATTTTTAATTTATATAGTGTATATTTCATTTAATATTTAATAATTTAACAAAAAAATGAAACTAAATTAATAATACCCATCAACACGTTATAAAGATGGAAGCTTTAATAAAAAAAATAAAAAATGGGATGAGAGAGATATAATATTAGATAGAGAGAACAAATCCTATTACAGAGAGAGATCAGAGAGAATGAGATACAACAAGAGCGTAATAGGAATTGACAACAATGATCTCTTATCTACTTAAGGGGAAAAAAGATAAAAAAATAAAATTGATATGATCAGGTTGAAGCTTTAATAATATAATTTAATTTTAAAAAAAAATTTTTTTTTTTTAAAAAAATTAAAACATTTAAAAAAAATAAAAAAAATAAAAAAAATAAAAAAATTACGAAAATGCCATTTGACCGTGTCGGACACGGTCAAATTCGCGTGTCGGAATGGTCAACGTGTCGGAAAAAGTCAACCGCGTGTCCGACACCGTGTCGGAGCGTGTCGCCGTGTCGGAGCGTGTCGGACCTGACTCTTCCTGCTTTTACAAGTGTCCGTGCTTCCTAGTATACAATACCGTGTCAAACGTTGGATAATATTAAAATTCAATCAGGTCATATACAATCAGTCCTTATACTATCAGGTCTTATACTATAAGATATTATCCTATACTATGCACGAAACATGCCCCTAAGAGGGAGGGATTAAGCCTGATAAGGGGTTGATGTATTACCATCGTTGATCAATGCAATTCTCAAAAATTAATATATTATTTTAATATTAATATATTTAAATAAAAAATAAATTTTCAATACATTAATTTTTAAAATAATGAATATTTTATTTTTAAAAAATTAATTTATTTTTTGAACACACTAATCAATCAGTTTTTATAAAAATTAATATCATATGATATTCTTGAAAGAATTATACAAATTCTTCATTAAAGGATATTTTTATTAAAAATATTTATTTTTATTCTAATAGTACTATACAATGCATTACCAAATATTAGATGATATTATTTTATACAATATATTATTGAGAAAAATATTTCCGCAATTACTGCAGATAAGTTATCTGCATTTACTTCCAAAACGACGTTGTTTTGGTGTTGAAATATTACAAAATTATAATCACATAGACTATCATAACTTTGAAATAAATTAAAATTACAAAAATATCTTGATTTTCGCCCCAAAACGACGTCATTTTGGACTCAATGCAGATAACTTATCTGCATTAACTGCAGAAAAAATGAACCCTATATTATTTTATACAATATCATGCCAAACGCTGGATAGTATTAAATTTCAAAATAATCTTATACAATCAGACCTTATACTATTATGCCTTATCTTATATTAAGCACTAAAGATAGTGGATGCAATATCCAATACTAGTAGAGTGTTAAAATAATTATTACAAAATAGAAAAATATTTGTCTTTTTAATCAAAATTAATGTTTTTTTGATGGAGAAAAACATTTGTCATTTTAAATGACACAAAATTATATTATTTTTAATGAAACTACATCGTTTTGGTAATTTTTTACAATCTCCCTTCTCCATTTTCTTTTTATTTCTAATTTTAGAAATTAGAAAATAATGACAAAATACACCAAAATGACACAGTTTTATTAAAAATGACACAAAGTTGTGTCATTTAAGATGACAATCACTAAACCTTTTTTTTTATTATTAATTTCTTTTTTTTGTCTGAGACAACTCTATATCAGTTAAAACTTAAAGTACTAATCCCAACCCTTACCAAATAAATCAAACCCAAATACAAATAACCAAATATTTTAACTAATTCGGTCCACCACTAAATAACCAACACTGAACCAGAATTAACCTCCAGAGTTCATAAACCCCAATTCTACCTTACACAGCCCTTTCGTTATTGTTTTTGTTTGAACTTTCTACCAAATCTCCACGAAAACCTAGGTATGCAATCTCTTTCGTTTCTATTTGCAATTCGTTT
>JAVKPL010008667.1:0-33001 GCA_032173675.1 Gastrolobium villosum | reverse complement strand
AACTCCGTAGACCTACGAGGGTCATCCATCCACCTGAAAGGTACGGGTTTGTGATTGAGAATCAGCAAACTGTTGAGGATGATGAACCAAGTAACTACGAGGAGGCGGTCAAAGATGTTGACTCCTCAAAATGGCTTGAAGCCATGGAATCTGAAATGGATTCGATGTATCAGAACAAGGTATGGACCTTGGTTCCTAAACCACAAGGAATAGTTCCTATTGGTAATAAATGGGTCTTTAAAAGAAAGACTGATGCAGATGGCAACGTTCAGACCTACAAAGCTAGGTTGGTGGCGAAAGGGTATCGTCAAAGACAAGGAGTTGACTATGATGAAACTTTTTCACCAGTTGCCATGATCAAATCTATTAGGATCATGCTTGCAATAGCAGCATACCACGACTATGAAATTTGGCAAATGGATGTCAAGACCGCCTTCTTGAATGGGTTCTTGAAGGAGGAAGTGTACATGACACAACCTGAAGGCTTTGAAAACAAAGATCAGGTGCATATGGTATGCAAACTACAAAGGTCAATATATGGGCTAAAGCAAGCATCAAGGAGTTGGAATATACGTTTTGATGAAGTCGTTAAGAGTAACGGTTTTATCAAGAACGAGGATGAACCTTGTGTTTACAGAAAGGTAAGTGGGAGTAATGTCGTCTTCCTAGTGCTTTATGTAGATGACATATTGCTAATAGGAAATGACATCCCCACATTAAAAATAACGAAAGAGTGGCTTTCAGAAAACTTTACCATGAAGGATTTGGGAGAGGCAGCCTTTATACTCGGTATAAAGATCTATAGAGATAGATCCAAGAGGCTGCTGGGTTTATCTCAATCCACGTACGTTGACAAGATGCTAAAGAGGTTTAGCATGGAAGGGTCGAAAAGGGGTTTTCTTCCTGTCAGTCATGGGGTACACCTATCAAGGGCTATGTGTCCTAAGTCACAGCCTGAGAAGGATCGCATGAGTGGAATTCCATACGCTTCGGCTATTGGATCCATCATGTATGCCATGATATGTACGAGACCAGATGTCTCATATGCTTTAAGCATTACGAGCAGATACCAGTCAGACCCTGGAGAGGGTCACTGGACGGCAGTCAAAACCATCCTTAAATACTTAAGAAGAACTAAGGATGCGTTTCTGGTCTATGGTGGGGTTAATGAGTTAACAGTGAAAGGGTTCACTGATGCCAGCTTTCAGAGTGACAAAGATGACTGCAAGTCACAGTCAGGATTCGTATTCACCTTAAATGGTGGGGCAGTGTCTTGGAAAAGTTCCAAGCAGGAGACAACAGCAGACTCAACGACAGAGGCTGAATACATAGCTGCTTCAGAAGCAGCTAAGGAGGCAGTGTGGATCAAGAAGTTCATAAATGAACTAAGGGTGGTTCCAAGCGTGGATGAGCCCATACAGTTGCTTTGCGACAACACTGGAGCCATCGCGCAGTCAAAGGAACCTAGGTCTCATCAAAGATCTAAACACGTGCTCCGCAGATATCATTTGATTAGAGAAATCATTGATAGGAATGATGTAAAAATGGATTATGTTCCCACAGACGATAACCTGGCCGATTCTCTGACAAAGGCTGTTTCTCAGAGAAAACATGATAGTCATTATGAGGCTTTGGGCATACGACTTAGGTCTGATTGGCTCTAGGCCAAGTGGGAGCTTGTTAGCATATGGGTGTCCTAGAGACAATCTTTTGATTAAATAAAGGACACTAGATGTAGAACTTTATTTGTCGCAAATAAATGTAAGCACTATTTATTCAGTTTCATATTGTGTCTCGATATTACTGTTAATATTATATGAATGAACTGGATAAACCCCTTGGAATAGAACAGGTATCTCTTGAGTATCTGTGATGAGATCACGATCATGAGGATTCAAGGATATTGCATGTCTATTCCTAATTATATGTTCCTAGTCTAGAGACACTGAGTTTGGGGATCAGTGATCTCGAGTAAAGACTAGTACGACTTATCTACTTGTATATGGATACAAGGTAAAGACCTCATGAGCTGCAGATATGGAGATATCTTAGCTAAAGTCGTGGGTGGACCTATAAGAGTATAGCTCGCACTGAACAGACCCAAAAAGAGACTCTATGAGGAAATCTCACAGATAGTGTCATTAGAGTAATCTCTTTATGTTTGGGTGTGTCTTTCCTTAGACCAAAAGTTATTACCTAGACTGTGTTCTTGAAGGCATGTTTTGATTGTATACCTCGTCTGCCTGAAACATGGAGACTCATAGGTATACTGTTGGGCGTGTCCTTAAAGGGCACAGGGCTAGGGTAATAAGCTGAAGGAATTCGTCAAATCTCTGTGAGAGATTAGGTTATCTGTAAACCGGAAAAATCGGGATGACATTTACAGGGACTCGGGAATCTATGCATAGTAAAAGAGATCATGAGATGATCTGCCTTTAGAGTCAGTAAATTGAAGATTCCCTATTTCGAATAAAGCTTACCCAAAACCGCAGGGGTTGATACATTTCCTTACCCTAGGTTAATGGGAAGATAACCGAGACGAAGGGAAATACATACGGTAACCAAATATGTGCAATAGGATGATCAAGTCATTAATCTGACTAGTTCTGGGGCAACAAAGCATTGCTAGTGCTCTGTGTTGTCATTAATTGGGTTGTGGGCTTGTTGGGCCCAAGCCCAGTTATGTCAGTAGCTAAGTTGGACCTAATGGGTCACACACTAACACCTTGTAGTTATGATGGACTAGCTTTAAAGGTATTGGGCCTAATAATGTTATTAGCCCAAGAAGCTGTTTGGAAGCCCACCTAAATGGGTGGGTGGTGCATGGAGTTTAGTAATGGGCTTGGATAGTCCAAGCCATTACTAATTAATTTAATTAGTTAAATTAATAATCAAATATTTGAATTTCGAATTTTGAATTTGAAATTTGAATTTTGAAATTTGAATTTAGAATTTGAATTTCGAAATTTGAATTTTGAATTTGAAATTTGAAATTTGAATTTTAAAATTTGAATTTGAATTTGAATTTTGAAATTCGAATTTTGAATTTGAAATTTGAAATTTTGAATTTTGAATTTTGAATTTAAATGTTTGAACGTTTGAATTCAAGTGTTTGAATTCGAATTTGAATTGGTTTTGAAAAGTTGTTTCATAACAAAAGGATAAGACAGGATCTTATTGGAGCATATTCCTTGGATGAAGAAGCATCTTTGGAGGCTCTCCCTAGGCTGTTTGGTGCGCCACTTTTAAGTGATAAGAGTGTTATCTTATCACTTAAAACAAACCTCCATTCAGATTTGGTGGTTGAGGGAATCAGTGGGTAAGTTGATTCAAATTTTGAATGCAACTGCTCAATGTATTTGGACCCTTTATAGGGCTGAATTATGCGCATGAAAACTATATACTATATGATAGTTTATGAATTTAAGTTTAAATTAATTTGAATTTAAATTCATGTGGATAAGATTGGAGGTTGTTGGCAAAGTTTGTTTTGCAACAACTCCACCTTATCACACTGTTTCATGCATAACTTTCAAAGAAATTTGAAAGTTTGTTTTTCATTTTGAATGAATGAATTCACTCCTCCTCTCCAAAGGGTGCGCATAAATAGACATGTTCCTCACCTTAGGTTTCATTGGAAAACCAAGCCAACTCTCCTCCTCTATGCACCATTCTGTAGGGTAGCTCAGTACACCTTTCCAAACAGGATACCTAGCCTCCACCCTCACCACTTGTGCGCATAGCAAGCCTCATTGTGGTGTTCATCTGGTGGCTTTCAAGAAAGAGTTCTTGCATCATAGATGAACGGTGGTGTGGATCACCATTAGAGGGTTTGAACCCTTCAAGCCTGACATCTCATCTCCCTGACTGATCAGGCCAAAACAAGGTAACATCATGCTGTCTTAAAGCATGAATCTATGAGTGCATGTATGTTCCGCAGTAAAATTTTTGTTTTACACCTTACATGCATCGGCCTTCAAAGGCCAGTTTACTTTCAGTTTCTGCATTTCGTGAATATCCACTCCAAAGATTCAACTTTTAACACATGTACACGTTAAAGCATGCATCTTTAATCTGTTTTAGGTTCATACTCATTATACCTTCTTGTTTACTCATTAAACATGGCCAAGACATCAACTTTAAGCATCAAAACTTAAGATCAAAGGTGAGGGAACTTACCCCAAGCTTGAAACAGAGTAATGTGTGCTCTTGGAGCTCTCCAAAAGCTCCTCAACTCAGGCCACACAAAGGTGTGCGAAAATGGTGCAAAGCTTGGCCCTTTCAACACAAAGGAAGCTCCTTGAAGCCTCCAATGGCATGAACAATAGCCCACCACAAGGAAGACAAGATCACAGCCCACTAAACACCTCTCAAACAACACCTCAACTCAGAGAAAGGTTGCATTTCATTCTCACAAGACACACTCTAGTTGTTTAGGAGAAGGAATGATGAAGAAGGTGATCACAAGCTCAAGAAAAGATGAAGGAGAAGGCAATGGAACAGTGTTCTGCAGCAACACAGCTCCCTTCACGTATGAATAGTGGTTGCCTAGGGTTGTGTGCCCTCTTAATGGTAGTATATATATGCATTTAAGCCATAACCCGCAGTATTAGCCTTAATAGCTACGCAAAAGATCTTGATCCCAAACTTTGGAATCCAAACCTAGACATTTTTCTAAGATTTTTCATATTTTTATTTTATTTTTCGGAGCACCTTTCCGGTACGCGCTTTTCCATAGCCAGTATCAGTTCTGGCATCAGATTACATTATTTTGACCTGAAACTTGTTTTACAAGTCCTACATAATATTCTAGTAATTATCATGCGTTCGATATAATTTTCCGGGATACTTTTCCGGTACGCATTTATACCGGGTAGCAGAACCGGTATCTGCGTTTTTCTTCCGAAAAGCGACTTTCAGCATTTTTACTCATTCATTATAATTATTTAAGCCCAATAATAATTATTAAGGTCAATTATGGAATCATTTCCTAATTATCATAATTAATTCACTAATTACCTTAATTAGCGGTGCGGGTTCTTACATTCACCCCACCTTTTTAAGGATTTTGTCCTCAAAATCAGAAACATACCTGTCTCGAAAGTCGGGATACTGTCGGAGAAGCTCATCCTCTCGTTCCTACGTGCACTCCTCGGGACTACGCTCAGTCCACTGCACCTTGACCATCGGAATAATCTTGCTTCTAAGTTGTTTCTCGCCTCGATCGAGGATCTTGAGTGGTCCGACGGGAGTCTTTAGGTTCTCCCGAACCTCCACATCATCCGGCTGCACCACGTGCGAAGGATCTGCTATGTACCTCCGAAGCTGAGACACGTGAAACACGTCGTGGATGTTGGCTAGGTTCGGAGGTAAGGCAAGTCGATAGGCAACAGGTCCTACTCTACCAAGGATCTTGTAGGGCCCAATAAATCGCGGGCTCAACTTCCTCACTCCGAGTGCCCGTCCAACACCGGTGACAGGTGAAAGTTTCACAAACACGTGCTCACCCTCACTGAACTCCAGTGGACGATGCTTGACATCATAGTAGCTTTTCTGGCGATTCTGCGCCTGCTTCAACTTTTCCCTGATCATCTGGATCTGCTGGGTAGTATCTTGGACAAAGTCCAAGCCAAATAGCTCTTTATCTCCAACCTCAGACCAGCAGGTAGGAGTCCGACACCTCCTACCATACAGCGCCTCGTAGGGTGCCATGCCCAGGCTAGCATGAAAACTGTTGTTGTACGAGAATTCTACCAACGGAAGGTACCTATCCCATGCAGTGCCCTGCTCCAGCGTGCAAGCTCTCAACATGTCCTCCAATGTCTGGATGGTCCGCTCTGTCTGTCCGTCAGTCTGAGGGTGATAGGCGGTACTCAATCTCAACTGCGTACCAAAAGCCTCCTGCAGCGCCTCCCAGAACCGAGATATGAACTTCGGGTCCCTATCACTGATGATACTCTCGGGCACCCCGTGAAGCCTCACAATCTCGCGGACATAAAGCTTGGCCAACTGCTCTGTAGTGAAGCTCACCTTTACTGGAAGAAAATGGGCAGACTTGGTTAATCTGTCCACAATGACCCAGATAGAGTCACAACCAGCCTGAGTCTTAGGCAATCCCACCACGAAGTCCATGGAAATACTCTCCCACTTCCACTATGGAATTTCAAGAGGTTGAAGTTTATCAGACGGTTTCTGGTGCTCAATCTTTGCTTTCTGACATATAAGGCATTTGGACACGTAGACCGCTATGTCCTTCTTCATGCTCGGCCACCAAAAATTTCTCTTTAAGTCCTGGTACATTTTTGTGGCACCAGGGTGGATAGTAAACCGGCCCTTATGAGCCTCTGCCATAACCTCTTCGGTCAATGGCCCTCGAGGAATAACAATCCTTTTCTGGAACAGCAGCAATCCATCCTCGTTCCAAGACACATCGTCCTGGTTCTTCACATAATCAAGGCACTCTCTCTGCACTTGCGCCTCTTTAATCTTCTCCATCAGCTCATTAATCACCTCTGTCGTTTCCATCTCAAGCAGTGCACCCCCAAACAAGGAGTTCACTATCAAGTCTCTGAACTTTTCAATCACCTCGTAGTCGCTCATCATCAAGCTGGATAAGCTCACGGATTTCCGACTCAAAGCATCGGCTACCACATCGGCCTTGCCAGGATGGTACCTCAACTCAAAGTCGTAGTCCTTCAAGAACTCCATCCATCTTCGCTGTCTCATGTTCAACTCCTTTTGGTCAAACAGATACTTCAGGCTCTTGTGATCACAACTTCATGCCAAACAGGTAATGCCTCCAAATCTTGAAAGCAAAAACAATGGCTGCCAACTCCAAGTCGTGAGTCGGGTAGTTCTCCTCATGAGGTTTCAACTGTCTTGAAGCATAGGCAACAACTTTCCCTTTCTGCATCAACACACAACCTAGCCCCTTTCCAGAGGCATCGCAGTATAACTCAAACTGTTCCGCAGGATCAGGAAGGACTAACACAGGAGCAGTAGTCAGTCTCTCCTTCAACTCCTGGAAGCACTCCTCACACTCATGTGTCCACACGAATGGAGTCTCCTTTCGGGTAAGGCGAGTCATCGGTAGCACCATCTTGGAGAATCCCTCTATGAACCTCCTATAGTACCCTGCCAAACCCAAGAAGCTTCTCACTTCTGTAACCGTCTTGGGCCTCTCCCAGTCCATCACGGCCTCAATCTTGTTAGGATCAACTGCAACTCCATCAGCAGAAATCACATGACCCAGAAATTTCACCGCCTTGAGCCAAAACTCACATTTTGACGGCTTAGCATATAGCTTTTTCTCTTTCAACACTTGCAAAACAATCTTCAAGTGCTCAGCATGCTCCTCCTCCGTCTTGGAGTAAATCAAGATGTCGTCAATGAAGATGATCACAAACTGATCCAGGTACGGCTGGAAGATCCTGTTCATGTAGTCCATGAACACTGCGGGTGCATTTGTGAGTCCAAACGGAATCACCAAGTACTCATAATGCTCGTACCTAGAGCGAAACGCTGTCTTTGGGACATCCTCCGGCTTTACCCGTATCTGATGGTAACCGGACCGGAGATCAATCTTGGAATACACGCAAGCACCCCTGAGCTGATCCAGCAAATCATCAATGCGTGGAAGAGGATACTTGTTCTTGATTGTCACCTTGTTCAACTGTCTGTAGTCGGTGCACAACCGCATGGTCCCATCTTTCTTTTTCACAAAAATGACCGGTGCTCCCCAGGGAAACACACTCGGCCGAATGAAATCTTTCGCTGAAAGCTCCTCAATATGCTTCTTCAGCTCCGCCAACTCTGGTGGCGACATCCGGTATGGAGCCAACGATATAGGCCCCACACCAGGCAATAAGTCTATGGAGAACTCTATCTCCCTCTGCGGTGGAAACTCAGGAATCTCCTCGGGAAACACCTCGAGGAATTCCCTCACCACAGGAATGCCAGTGAGATCCTCCTGTGTCCCACTCACCAAACCTCCCAACATGACATAGCCAAATGCCCCTGCTCTCAAGGCCCTCCTCGCCTGCAGGACTGAAATGAACAGTGAGGAACTGGCTGTGGACCCACCCGGAGACATCACCACTCTCTTGGCACAGCAATCAATCAATGCACAGTTTCTGGTCAACCAATCCATGCCCAGAATAATCTCCAGGTTGGCCATCGGCAATCCTATCAGATCTACCGAGAAATCACGGCCATCCCACTGGAACGCTACATCGCGATGAACAGTGGAGGTCAAACATTTTTCTCTGGTGGCGGTGGTCACCCGCATCGGTGGAGAAAGCACATCACTTGGCAACTCAAGCCCCACAGCAATAGGGGTAGCAACAAAAGAATGCGTTGCCCCGTAATCAAATAATACATCAACAGCTGAACCACCAATGGTAACAGTACCTCTGACCAGGTTCGGAGCTCTGTCCGACTGCTGACGGTCAAGTGTGTACACTTATCCCGTAGTAGGTGGCACGACTGGTGCCCCAGTAGGAACCATCTGCAATGGCACAGCCTGCACTGCAGCAACTCTCGCCGTCGGGCAATCTCTGGAATAGTGGCCCTCCTTGCCACACTGAAAGCAAATCAGCTGTCCGGTAAAACATGGCCCAAAGTGTGACTTCCCGCATCCCGAGCATCTGGGAGCAGGAGGTCTCGCTGTGTTTCCCTGAGTGAAAGTCTTTTTAAACTGGTTTGGCGCTTGCTTAGCCGCCAACTGTTTGCCCTTGCCCTTGTTTGCAAACTTCCTGTCCCTCCAGGGAGCGGAACCGCCAGTACTCTGTGGCACCTCAATCTTGGCCTTCTTGGCCTGACTCGCCCGGCAGTAGTCCTCAATGTCGCGGCACTACTGCACCAAAGCTCCGAAGTCTCTCGAAGCAGAACCAGTAAGATGTCCGACAATGTCCTCATTAAGTCCCCTCCGGAACTTAGCAGCAAGAAAAACAGGAGTCGGTCTCGCCATGCGGAAATGAGCAAACTTAACCAACTCATTAAACTTGGCCAGGTACTCGTCGACAGACAACGAGCCCCGCACCAAACGGTCAAACTCTCCCTGTTTCCTTTCCTGAGAGTCATATGGAAAGTACTGCCCTAGAAAACACTCCTCGAAGAACGGCCACGTCATCACACGGCCCTGCATCTCGTAGATGTGAGAAATGTTAGTCCACCACTCATGGGCCTCTCCCTCCAGCATGTAAGTGGCGAACATCAGCTTCTGCGGATCAGTACACTGCATTATCCAGAAGATCTTGTCCAACGCCTGTAGCCATCTGGCAGCAGCAATGGGATCATAAGATCCGTCGAAAGAAGGTGGCTTATGCTTGCGGAAAGCATTCAGCCGGCGATCGATCTCGTCACGATCCTCAGCAAATACGGGTATGGTCTGCAAAGCCCCCGTCTAATGACTGCCCTCACCCATCTGACTCTGGGTGTCCTCCTGTTGACTAGGCGGAGGTGGAGGCAGTGGCGGCGGTGGAGGTGGTGGAGGACACTGGCCAGCAGCCGGACCAGCCCTCAACTCCTCCAACATGACCCTCATCATAGTCATGTTGACCATCCGGTTCTCCTCCAGAACCTCAGCCGTGGCTCGCCTGTTCGCATCTCTGATAGCGTCCAGCATCGCCTGGTTTGCCAACCTCGTGGCCTCCTGGTCGGCTAGTCGGGCCGCCTGCATCTCAGCTAATGCAGCCAGGATAGGATCCGATTGATCCTCGCTCGTACTAGGGTTCCTCCTTGGTGGCACCATGACTCTGCACAAGTTACACAAAGAATGAGTTGATCAGGCCCACGCCATGTGGTCACATATGCATTATCATAATACACACCAATCAGAGAGAACGCAAAGTAGACACGCAACGAAACATCCTAAGTTATTGCAATACATACAGGCTTTTCCCTAGAAAGTGCTTTGATACCATAAAATGTAACAGCCCGTGTTAACCCGGATTGTTAACATACTATCGTATTAAGCCACGCTTAATTAAAATGCGGAATAACTTTTTCTTTAATTCAATTATGACGTCATTAACCTTAGCCAACTTGATTACTTAATCAATTTCATAAAATACTGCCTGTATGTAAATTGCAAGACAACTAACTGAAATACCTCATATATAAATAATAAGTGAGTATCTAAGTCGCAGGACTACAACACATAGCCTGGACCAAAATCCTGATACTTTAATTACAACTTCAAGTAAAAGACAATAACAAAACCATGTGGCATGGACAAACCCCATGCTCACCAAATAAGGCACAATGCCCAACAACAGTCTCAACGTAATCATAATAGAAAACATAAGCAACAGTCAAATAATCATCATCCATCATGTCAGCAAAATACAGCTAAGTCTAACTCAGCTCTGGCCTCCTGCCACCTGAGCCCTCAACATTACCTGAACCTGAAATAAGCGTCCCCAAACGTGGGGTGAGATCTCTAAACAAGAAATCTCAGTAAGACAAGGGGTCCTCAAGGATCTTCCACCCCAAGCTCACTTGCATGTATAATATAAGTTCAAAAACAGTATTTACAATATAAGTTCCAAAACTATGCGATGCAGCAGATAATCATGCCATGGGTGTTTATCAAATCTACTGGCCAGAGAAATGCAGGAATACGTCTATACCTACATGAGTACAAGGAACACCGCTTGCACCTCACCCACAGCCTCACCATCTTGTATGTACCGCATACTCAGGCTTACCGTATAGGTGGACACCACATGCATATCATAAAAGCACATTGCATATAATAGCTCAATAGCATTTCCAAATCATCAAAGCATGTAACACAGCATGCATAAACCACATCCCCATGGGACATGGTGGAACCACGAAATGGCTAAGCCGAGGACACGAAAGCTTACCTTGCAAGCTAGCTATCCAAGCCAAGAGTCCAACCTCTCTTACGTCCAAACACAGCAGTATCACAATCTGATATGGACCAATAATACATCAATATTTATGCATCACAAGCATACAACTTAAAGACTACGCCTTTCCTTTACGTTTTACGTCTTAAGGCTTCCAACAAAGCCATAAGCCCTTAATCATATGATTCTGACTTAGTTTATTAATTATAGAAGTTCAACTTCCTTAATCTAGGGTCCACAAACCCCCAATAGCTTACTGTTCACACAGCACAACTACTGTTCTGCGCAATCCCAGAATATCCGGATATCACAAGGGCCATATCCGGATATGCCATATCCGGATATCACACTGGCCATATCCGGATATACCATATCCGGATACCCAGATCCCACATCCGAATATGAATATCCGGATACCATATCCGGATATGCATATCCGGATACCATATCCGGGTACTGATATCCGGATATCTCACGACAGAATGCAGTTTCTGCATTTCGTGAATATCCACTCCAAAGATTCAACTTTTTTTTTTTTTTTTGGTAAATACCAAAGATTCAACTTTTAACACATGTACACGTTAAAGCATGCATCTTTAATCTGTTTTAGGTTCATACTGATTATACCTTCTTGTTTACTCATTAAACATGGCCAAGACATCAACTTTAAGCATCAAAACTTAAGATCAAAGGTGAGGGAACTTACCCCAAGCTTGAAACAGAGTAATGTGTGCTCTTGGAGCTCTCCAAAAGCTCCTCAACTCAGGCCACACAAAGGTATGCGAAAATGGTGCAAAGCTTGGCCCTTTCAACACAAAGGAAGCTCCTTGAAGCCTCCAATGGCATGAACAATAGCCCACCACAAGGAAGACAAGATCACAGCCCACTAAACACCTCTCAAACAACACCTCAACTCAGAGAAAGGTTGCATTTCATTCTCACAAGACACACTCTAGTTGTTTAGGAGAAGGAATGATGAAGAAGGTGATCACAAGCTCAAGAAAAGATGAAGGAGAAGGCAATGGAACAGTGTTCTGCAGCAACACAGCTCCCTTCACGTATGAATAGTGGCTGCCTAGGGTTGTGTGCCCTCTTAATGGTAGTATATATAGGCATTTAAGCCATAACGCGCAGTATTAGCCTTAATAGCTACGCAAAAGATCTTGGTCCCAAACTTTGGAATCCAAACCTAGACATTTTTCTAAGATTTTTCATATTTTTATTTTATTTTTCGGAGCACCTTTCCGGTAGGCGCTTTTCCATAGCCAGTATCAGTTCTGGCATCAGATTACATTATTTTGACCTGAAACTTGTTTTACAAGTCCTACATAATATTCTAGTAATTATCATGCGTTCGATATAATTTTCCGGGATACTTTTCCGGTACGCATTTATACCGGGTAGCAGAACCGGTATCTGCGTTTTTCTTCCGAAAAGCGACTTTCAGCATTTTTACTCATTCATTATAATTATTTAAGCCCAATAATAATTATTAAGGTCAATTATGGAATCATTTCCTAATTATCATAATTAATTCACTAATTACCTTAATTAGCGGTGCTGGTTCTTACACGGAACATAAAGACAATTATTCAAATGCAATAAAAGGCCCGTAGGCAAAATAAGGTCAGCATCTCCAACTGAATGAGCAGCAACCCTTGCTCCATTACCAACGCGGAAATCCACCTCGTTTCTTTCCAATCTCCTTGGGCTCCTAAGTACCTGCAACACATTATAGATATGAGAACCACATCCGATAACCAATACCCATGAGGTTGGATTAGCATAAGAATAATTTATCTCAATCATGAAAATACCTGAGGCAGAAGCATCACCATGCTTCTTGTCCTTCACATTGTTCAGGTAGTCTGGACAATTCCTCTTCCAGTGGCCTTTCTTGCCACAATGGAAGCACTCAGCATCACCCTTGTCCTTAGGTGCCTTCTTACCCTTCTTTTTGCCCTTCTTCTTGGATTTTCCTTTGGGCTTAAGGGGGTCACCTTTTGCAGGCTCCTTACCTTTTCCCTTGGCCTTGCTAGGCCCACCAATCAAAAGAGCCTGTGTCCTATCCTTCTTGATAGACACTTCAACTGTTGTTAACATGCTTAACAACTCAGGCAAGCTCACTTGCATCCCATGCATATTGTAATTCATGATGAATTGACTAAAGGAAGGTGGAAGTGAGGTGAGGACTAAGTCATTACTTAGCTCGGCATCCATGATGAAGCCTAGGTTTCCTAGCATCTCAATCAGTCCGATCATCTTGAGAACATGGCTGCCAACTGACATGCTCTCAGTCATCCTACAAGAGAATAGTTCTCTTGAGGCCTCATACCTCTCATGCCTGCCTTTAATATCATACAACTCCTTGAGATGCATGATAATAGAGGGAGCATCCATATGCTCATGCTGCTTTTGCAGTTCAGGCTACATGGATGCCAACATGATGCATACTGCCATCACATTGTCATCCAAGTGCTGTTGATGGGTTACGAAATCAAATTCCGCAAACCATTCTTCCCCATCCCGTGGAGCTTCGGGTATTTCAGCATCTAAAATGTAGGCAATCTTTTTCGGCCCTTAAAACAATTCTTAAGTTCCGATACCAGTCCATAAGATTTGAACCGGTCAGTTTATTCGTATCGAGTATTGAACGCAGTGACAGTGGATTAGTCATACTATAAGCTGAAAAAGATGTAAAGATAGTTTTAGTTAATATACGGTTATGTAGTTAAAAGCAAATTATTAAAGACTTTAAATAATTTGCCCCTCCCACTATTTTATCTAAGTCAATGACCCTTACTATTTGACTTAGGGTTAATCTACTTTTAGATTTTGCCTTAGTGGGATTAAGAGTGCGATTATTTATTTTAATCTCCGTCTGAGACCGCAAGATTAATTTAAATAATGGGTTGATCTTTATCAACAGTATCTCATACCCTCTCTTAACATTAGGTTGACAACTCTTTGTCACTTAGTGGTGCATCTCATGCAACCAACCTAGCACCATTACCCTAAGCACATAAGCCCGGCTGTGCCTGCAACTTATGTCTTAGTTAAGCATTAAACCAGCACCCTAAGTGTCTTACACTTCAAACACTACTCTAGCTCAACGAAACAGTGGGTCCCAACTAAGTTGTGGAGCACCACTATGTAGAAGAGGTTTGAGTAGCATTGGTGGTGGGAGGTAATCATACGCTTAATTATTTATTCCTTTTAAGGGTTCCTTTTATTTTAGGGTTAATTAGGTCCCATCAAACGCATGTTGTAAGTTATCATGCTAGTCGTAACCTATGTCAAACATCTATCGGTTTACACTAGTCGCTTTTGGACAAATATAATAACCATACAAAAAGTGGTTTGCCCAATTCATGCATACTAGACGTTCTAATCATACATGCATATAAACACTTTATATTGAGATAGTCATGGTGCTCGCGCTTTTGTCCATTTTGCTTCTTTAAGCAACGGCCGCTTGTCGTCTATACGCCACTAGCCTAATTCTCTAATTACACATAATTAAAGAAACTCCAAAACATCTTTGGAGGGACAAAATTACAAAAATTAAATTACAAATACACTTGTAAATTAAAAGGCGCAATTACACATTAATTTAAAATTCAGAAATTTTAAATCCGGGCACCATGACCATCCCCTTCCTGTTTGTACCTGAAATGATCAAAACTTGCAAACACAAACATTATATTATCACATAATATTTTCACATATATTTTGATATTTAACATTTAAACATCAAAATAATATCAAGATTCATATTCTTAAATTTCTCTAGTTGGCCGAATTTTAAAACAATTTTTAATTCAAATTTTGTTAATTCTTTCTCAAAGAAAACAAAATTAAACCATGCATGTAGCCACAAACTCCTTCATGGCCGAATCATATAGGTGACTATATGATAAATTTTGTCACAAAATTTCATGCATATAAACATGACACAATTCTTGGAGAAAAATAAGAAAACATTCAAGGTACTCTTAGTACCCTCCATGGCCGAATCTACCCTTTCAAAAAGGGTGTTCCTTTTAAGACTTTCATAAAGAAAAGAAACTAAACCATGATGCATAATGTTTTATGAACACGGAATCAAATTTACATGTTCATAAAAACAAAAACTTTAACACCTTAAAGGATTTGTGATTCAAAATCCATATGCAGAATTAAACTTTAACCATTAAAGATTTTGACCGTGAAAAAAATCTTTTCACAAACAAGGTACCATCACCCGCCGATGGTAAAGCAACCGGGCTCTGATACCACTTGAAAGTAAACTGGCCTTTGATGGCCGATGCATGTAAGGTGTAAAAACAAAATTTTACTGCGGAAACATACATGCACACATGGATTCATGCTTTAGGACAGCATGATGTTACCTTGTTTTTGGCCTGATCAGTCAGGGAGATCAGTTGTTAGGTTTGAAGGGTTCAAACCCTCTAATGGTGATCCACACCACCGTTCGTCAATGATGCAAGAACGCCTTCTTGAAAGCCACCAGATGATCACCACAATGAGGCTTGCTATGCGCACAAGTGGTGAAGGTGGAGGCTAGGTATTCTGTTTGGAAAGGTGTAGTGAACTACCCTACAGAACGGTGCATGAGATGAAGGAGTGTAGGCTACGTTTTCTCAAAACCCTAAGGAGAGGAAACAGTGTCTTTTTATGCGCACACTTTGGAGGAAGAGAGAATGATAATTTAAAATGAAAAATATCCTTTTAGAACCATTTGAAAGTGGCGCATGAATAAGGGAGGATAAGGTGGAGTTATTGCAAAACAAATCTTGCCAACAACCTCCAATCTTATCCTCATGAAACTAAGTTCAAAACAATTCAAAATTAGATTCATAAACTATCATATAGTATCCATTTCATGCGCATAATTCAGCCCTAAAAGGGGTCCAAATATGTTGAGTAGTTGCATTCAAAATTTGAACCAACTCACCCACTTATTCTCTCAACTACCAAATCTGATTGGAGCTTTGTTTTAAGTGACAAGATGACATCCTTATCACCTAACTGTGCGCCCCAAACAGCCCCAAAGTATGCTTCAAAGATCCCTTCTTGATCCAAGGAATTTGTTCCAATAAGATCTTATCTTATCCTTTTGTTATGAAACAACTTTTTATAGCCAATTCAAATTCGAATTCAAACACTTGAATTCAAATGTTCAGACATTCAAATTCAAAATTCAAAATTCAAAATTTCAAATTTCAAGTTCAAAATTCCAATTTCAAAATTCAAATTCCAAATTCAAATTTAAAAATTCAAATTTCAAATTTCAAATTCAAAATTCGAATTTCCAAATTCAAATTCCAAATTCAAATTTCAAAACTCAAATTTCAAATTCGGAATTCGAAATCCAAATGTTTGATTATTAATTTAACTAATTAAATTAATTAGTAATGGCTTGGACTATCCAAGCCCATTACTAAGCTCGATGCACCCTCCACCCATTTAGGTGGGCTTCCAAACAGCTTCTTGGGCTAACAACCATTATTAGGCCCAATACCTTTAAAGCTAATTCATCATGACTACAAGGTGTTAGTGTGTGACCCATTAGGTCCAACTTAGCTTCTGACATAACTGGGCTTGGGCCCAACAAGCCTACAACCCAATTAATGACAACATAGCACTAACAATGCTTTGTTGCCCCAGAACTAGTCAGATTAATGACTTGATCATCTTATTGCATATATTTGGTTACCGTATGTATTTCCCTTCGTCTCGGTTATCTTCCTATTAACCTAGGGTAAGGAAATGTATCAACCCCTGCGATTTAGGGTAAGCTTTATTCAAAATAGGGAATCTTCAATTTACTATGCATAGATTCCCGAGTCCCTGTAAATGTCATCCTGATTTCTCCGGTTTACAGACAACCTAATCTCTCACAGAGATTTGACGAATTCCTTCAGCTTATTACCCTAGCCCTGTGCCCTTTAAGGACACGCCCAACAGTATACCTATGAGTCTCAATGTTTCAGGCAGACGAGGCATACAATCAAAACATGCCTTCAAGAACACAGTCTAGGTAATAACTTCTGGTCTAAGGAAAGACATACCCAAACATAAAGAGATTACTCTAATGACAATATCTGTGAGATTTCCTCATAGAGTCTCTTTTTGGGTCTGTTCAGTGCGAGCTATACTCTTATAGGTCCACCCACGACTTTAGCTAAGATATCTCCATATCTGCAGCTCATGAGGTCTTTACCTTGTATCCATATACAAGTAGATAAGTCGTAGTAGTCTTATCCAAGATCACTGATCCCCAAACTCAGTGTCTCTAGACTAGGAACATATAATTAGGAATAGACATGCGATATCCTTGAATCCTCATGATCGTGATCTCGTCACAGATACTCAAGAGATACATGTTCTATTCCAAGGGGTTTATCCACTTCGTTAATATAATATTAACAATAATATCGAGACACAATATGAAACTTAATAAATAGTACTTTCAAAGTTCTACATCTAGTGTCCTTTATTTAATCAAAAGATTGTCTCTAGGACACCCATATACTAACAACAAGCTTATGTGTTTAAGTGACTTTGAGTGGGGTGGGTCTCACCGCCACCTCACGCGATTTAAAACTTATTTGAATTTCCCTCTGATTCCACTAAACGTCCATAAATTCACAACCTATTTAGGAACTATAATTTTTACCATTAACCATTGTCCTTTAATTATACTTGATCAGATGAATCCGGAGTTTTCCGGTCATTCGGAGAAATAGCTATTTTAAGCTATTGCGCGCACCGTAGACACGCTTCCCCAAACTTACTAATTTCCGTCAAATTTCATCAGAAATCATATTCCCTAGCTCTATAAACCATTTATAACTTGTATTCAAAACCTAGAGCTAAAAACTCAATCGACATGTTTTACGGTGCAATCGTACCGCGGTATTTTTACCCGGTAAAAACATTATTCACTGAATTTTCTGAAACTTGCCTATCCACTCAATTTTTCTTTCTGAATCCATTTACAGGGTTATTTTTATCATCTGAGACCTTCTACTTAATTTCCTTCCTAGGGTTGTGTGCATGGCTAATTTACTGTTTTGCCTCTTTCTTTGTATTTTGGCCTTATATTCAGGATTTTCACTAATCCTTCTCTTTAATTCTCATTTAATATTTTAGTATTTAAACTTAGGAATGCAAGGTGTTATATTCACCCCACCTTTTAGAATTTTTTCCACAAAATTAACTCATACTTGTCCGCTAACTCAGGATATAGCCGGAGAATCTCATCCTCTTGTTCCCAAGTAGCCTCCTCAGGTGTGTATCTTTACCATTTTACTTTTATCACAGGCATAACCTCCTGTTTGTAGTATCTATCGCTCCCCAATCCTTCGTAATACTTGTCTATTATGGTGCTCTGACTTTTAATTCACAATACTTTAAACTTTTCTTGGTTCACGGTTGCACTTTCGCTAATTTGTAGGTAATAATATAACCATATTACAAATTTGTCTGTATCACTTCACCTCATTCTCATCTCTATCTATCTTTCTGACCCAAGGTCGTTCTCAAAAGCCTCTAACCATTTTCATAATAGGCTCTAACCGTTCTCATGTATACTTACTGATTATTCCTGGAATATTTCCAACTCACACTTTCTTTAGTACTTAAGTTCTCTCGTTGTCCTTACTGTTTCGGTAATACCCAAACATACCAGTCCTTTCCATTATTATTACTACTCTTATCATTTCGTTGTTTTCTTAGCTTGCCCACAAGCGCATACCTTCTAGTTTCAATGGCATGCTACAACACCCAAATAATCCCAACTCACATTACATGTCATTTTTACATACTTTAATTTACTTTGTCTCGTGTCTCCATATCTTCTTAGATAATCACCACTATGTCTTTCTCTTTAGGTCACGAAGCTAACAATCCTCACAACAGCTCATACTCCCTGTCAGTCATTTCCAGGTCTTCACCCACAATTCCATTCTTGAATATTTCCATCTACAACATCATATTTATAATTTTCACTCCATGTTAATCTATTTATCACTTAACCATTTAAACTCTATCAATTTAGCCCTCTCAGAGCCTAAACTCAACATCCATCAATGCCTTTTGTATCAAAGGCCTAATCCCTAATATTTTCACCAACTAACCATTTCTACTCATCATTCTATAACAATGTTATAGATTCATCATATTTTTCATTCATTTATACCTCTGTTGCGAACTCGGCAAGTGTACCGATCGTTCCAAGTAATAAAGTGTAAGTAAAGATCATCTCCACAGGGATTGTAGACCAAGTACTACAATAACCAGTCCCCTTAAGTTGAATTAATCCAAATAGGTGTGACGAATATTGTTGATTAATGAGAAAAATAAAACTAAAAGTAAAAATGTATTTTTGGGTTTTTCTTGAGAAAGAAATTAACAAAGATTGAATTATAAGAGGTGTGAAAAACAATTGAGAAAATATTGCAGTTAGAGGACAAACACCTTTCCGATCCCCTCCTTGTAATCTGAATCAACATTTACATTCAATTTACCCATTGATCAAGCGATTCACCATCTTTTATTTGATTGGTTAAGCCATAATCCCTTAGTGATCTTAACCTTATTAACCCTATTAGAATCCTAATCCCTTAGTAATTCCTTTTTAGGTTAAACGTATAACTTAGTGAATATTTCACGTTTGCGGTTTATGTAGCCTATCCCTAGTGCAAACATGAACAGTTACTCTCCTTCTTGTCAGGAATTAGGATCCCAATATCCCTATTGTGAACCCTAACCCTCGCAATCCCATTAGAATGATCAGATCTAAAAGAAAGAAGAGATGAAGAACGAATGAAAATAAATTCAATTAGATAAACAAATGTAAACTTAATCCAAATTACAAGGGGTTCACATCAAGGGTTGTGACCCTTACCACAATAAAAGGAGATCTCGCCAACCATTGTCATGACTGATCTCGAAAAATAAAACATAAAACTAAAAGAAAGAAGAAGAAAAAGAAAAACTAGAAAAGAACTTCGAAGAATACAAGACTCAGATCTCTCTCTTTTCTGAAGTGTGACCACTTTCCTCTGAAGACTAAATGGAAAGGAATGTGTGGAGAGGAACCTTTATACATGTAGCAACTAGGGTTTCTCTGCATCTTCCAAGATTACCCCTCTGATGAAACGTATAATGGAAGAATTAATTACAACTTTATTAAAGAAACGTATAACGGAAATACTTAATTAAAACTTTATTACAGAAACGTATAACGGAAAGATTTAATTAAAACAGATTTTAATTCAAATTTTGAATTCAAATTTCAATTCAATAGTGGTGCGACCCTCTGGCGCCTTGTTTGGACTCTCGCGCGGTCTTCCCTTCTTTGTTTTTCAAATTTTGAATTTCTTCACCTCTTAACCTATAAGAATATAGATTAATCAGTGAAAGTGAGTCTGAACATGGATTATTAATAATTCATCAAAAATAATAACATTTATTACTGAATTATTGTCAAATCCTTGTTTTTTTCACTGTGAAATATCTATATGCCGAAGGCATACCAACGTCCATTTCCTCATTATCGACATTTTTATCATGGATGTCCCACTTAAAATACTTTATCTTAATCCTCACATATGAGTCTCCTCATATTGGTAATCTCCAAACACAATCGTTCCATCACTTGGCACTACTTTCATCCTTAAACAAATTTCAAAAATTTAATCAATACCGTGTATCTCCCAAGGATATATCTCTCTCACTTAGCAGGTATCGCATACCGTGCTCCAAATCACTCCATCGAGTTATCAACCTTTCTTTAATCACTAAAATTTAAGTCACTAGTCCTTATTAACATTTTCACCTAATTCTATCACAACTAACTTCTTATGAAAGGCCATCAAGCCACTATCTTAACTACACATTTCTTCCTCATTAGTCCTTTATAATATAACATTCACTCAATTCGTCAATATTAACAAGTTATTCTGTATCATAGGGCAAGAATCCCCAATAAACTTCACACTTTCCTTGGAACCCAAAATTCATGTCACCACACTTGGTGTAGAGATACACACATCCCCTAGAGCTCGGAACTCACACCTTAAAATACCTTCTCATGACGTCTCATATATTATACTTCATTTGATATATTACTGTTCACTTAAAGTTACCCGATATCCCATCTTACGTTCTTTACACGACACAATGCTCCCAATATAGTGGGTACAAACACATCCTCAGGTTAAACCCCTCGAGCTCTTGCTATCCTAAGGGCCCTATAAGAACCCGCACCGCTAATTAAGGTAATTAGTGAATTAATTATGATAATTAGGAAATGAATCCCTAATTGACTTTAATAATTATTATTGGGCTTAAATATTTATAATGAATGAATAAAAATGCTGAAAGTCGCTTTTCAGAAGAAAAGTGCAGATGCCGGTTCTGCTACCCGGTATAAATGCGTACCGGAAAAGTATCCCGAAAAATTATAACGAATGCATGATAATTACTAGAATATTATGTAGGACTTGTAAAACAAGTTTCAAGTCAAAATAATGTAATCTGATGCCAAAACTGATACTGGCTATGGAAAAGCGCGTACCGGAAAGGTGCTCCGAAAAATAATATAAAAATGTGTTAATTCTTGTAAAATCGAGTAGGTTAAGATTCCAAAGTTTGGGATTAAAATGCTAAGTGTAGCAATTAAAGCTAATACTGTGTGTTTTAATGTTTTGGCTATAAATATGCCTATTATGGGCACAAAACCCTAGGCACCAAATTTTCTTACGTGAGTGCAGCTGGTGGCTGCTGCCTTTGGCCTTCTCCACCCTTGTGTGGCTTCCCTTGTAGCCTTTCTTCTCTTTTCTTCACATTAACACCTTGGGTGTGTGCATTAAAGCTTTGGGAAACACTAGAGAGTTGCATTTCTGAGTTGTGAAGGGTGTGTGAGGGAGTGAGTTTCTGACCTTGGGTTTGGAAGGAGTTTGAACCTTTGACTTGGCATTTGTGGTGCCAAGGAGTCATCTTTTGGTGAAAGAACCAACCTTTGTGAAGGTATTTTCGTTTGGTGTGAAGTCAGAGCCTAGGGAGCTGGTTGTTAGCTCCAAGAGCACCTCCATTTTCTGTTTCAAGCCTTTGGTGAGTTATACCAACCTTGATCATGTGTTTTTATGGGTTGAAGGTGTTATCTTTGCATGTTAATGGGTTTAACATGTAAACAACACATAAGTGAACTTGTATATGCTTAAAAATGGATCCTTGGTCGTGTACAAGTGTTAAAAGTTAAATCTTTGGACTGGATATTCACGAAATGCAGAAACTACATTCTGTCGTGAGATATCCGGATATTTGTCGAGCAGATATCCGGATATGGTATCCGGATATTGATATCCGGATATGGGATCTGGGTATCCGGATATGGTATATCCGGATATGGCCAGTGTGATATCCGGATATGGCATATCCGGATATGTCCCCTGTAATATCCGGATATCCTGGGATTTCGCAGAACAGTAGCTGTGCTGTGTGAACAGTAAGCTATTGGGGGTTTGTGGACCCTAGATTAAGGAAGTTGAACTTCTGTAATTAATGAACTAAGTCAGAATCATATGATTAAGGGCTTATGGCTTTGTTGGAAGCCTTAAGACGTAAAACGTAAAGGAAGACGTAGTCTTTAAGTTATATGCTTGTGATGCATAAATATTAATGTATTATTGGTCCATATCAGATTGTGATACTGCTGTTTTTGGACGTAAGAGTGGTTGGACTCTTGGCTTGCATAGCTAGCTTGCAAGGTAAGCTTTCGTGTCCTCGGTTTAGCCATTTTGTGGTTCCACCATGTCCCATGGGGATGTGGTTTATGCATGCTGTGTTACATGCTTTGATGTTTTGGAAATGTTGTTGAGCTATTATATGCAATGTGCTTTTATGATATGCATGTGGTGTCCACCTATACGGTAAGCCTGAGTATGTAGTACATATAAGATGGTGAGGCTGTGGGTAAGGTGCAAGCGGTGTTCCTTGTACTCATGTGGGTTTAGACGTATTCCTGCATTTCTCTGGCCAGTAGATTTGATAAACACACATGGCATGATTATCTGTTGCATCGCATAGTTTTGGAACTTATATTGTAAATACTGTTTTTGAACTTATATTACACATGTAAGTGAGCTTGGGGTGGAAGATCCTTGAGGACCCCTTGTCTTACTGAGATTTCTTGTTTAGAGATCTCACCCCACGTTTGGGGACGCTTATTTCAGGATCAGGTAATGTTGAGGGCTCAGGTGGCAGGAGGCCAGAGCTGAGCTGATATTTATGATATGCTGACATGCTGGATGTTGACTGCTGTTATATTTTCCACTTTGATTATGTTATTATGTTGAGACTGTTATTGGGCATTGTTGCCTTATTTGGTGAACATGGGGTTTGTCCATGCCACACAGACTTGTTATTGTCTTTTAATTGAAGTTGTAATTAAAGTATCAGGATTTTGACCCAGGCTATGTGTTGTAGTCCTGCGGCTTTAGATACTCACTTTATATTTATTCATGAGCTATTTCAGTTAGTTGTCTTGCAATTTACATACAGGCAGTATTTTATGAAATTGATTAAGTAATCAAGTTGGCTAAGGTTAATGACGTCATAATTGAATTAAAGAAAAAAGTTATTCCGCATTTTAATTAAGCATGGCTTAATACGATAGTATGTTAACAATCCGGGTTAACACGGGCTGTTACATTTTATGGTATCAGAGCACTTTATAGGGAAAATCCTGTATGTATTGCAATAACTTAGGATGTTTCGTTGCGTGTCTACTTTGCGTTCTCTCTGATTGGTGTGTGTTATGATGATGCATATGTGACCACATGGCGTGGGCCTGATCAACTCATTCTTTGTGTAACTTGTGCAGAGTCATGGTGCCACCAAGGAGGAACCCTAGTACGAGCGAGGATCAATCGGATCCTATCCTGGCTGCATTAGCTGAGATGCAGGCGGCCCGACTAGCCGACCAGGAGGCCACGAGGTTGGCAAACCAGGCGATGCTGGACGCTATCAGAGATGCGAACCGGCGAGCCACTGCTGAGGTTCTGGAGGAGAACCGGATGGCCAACATGACTATGATGAGGGTCATGTTGGAGGAGTTGAGGGCTGGTCCTGCTGCTGGCCAGTGTCCTCCACCACCTCCACCGCCGCCACCGCCTCCACCTCCGCCTAGTCAACAGGAGGACACCCAGAGTCAGATGGGTGAGGGCAGTCATTTGACGGGGGCTTTGCAGACCATCCCCGTATTTGCTGAGGATCGTGATGAGATCGACCGCAGGCTGAATGCTTTCCGCAAGCATAAGCCACCTTCTTTCGACGGATCTTATGGTCCCATTGCTGCTGCTAGATGGCTACAGGCGTTGGACAAGATCTTCCGGATCATGCAGTGTACCGATCCGCAGAAGCTGATGTTCGCCACTTACATGCTGGAGGGCGAGGCCCATGAGTGGTGGACCAACATTTCTCACATCTACGAGATGCAGGGCCGTGTGATGACGTGGCCATTCTTCGAGGAGTGCTTTTTGGGTCAGTACTTTCCTTATGGCTCTCAGGAGAGGAAGCAAGGAGAATTTGATCGTTTGGTGCAGGGCTCGTTGTCTGTCGACGAGTACCTGGCCAAGTTTAATGAGTTGGTTAAGTTTGCTCATTTCCGTATGGCGAGACCGACTCCTGTTTTTCTTGCTGCTAAGTTCCGGAGGGGACTTAATGAGGACATTGCTGGACATCTTGCTGGTTCTGCTTCGAGAGACTTCGGAGCTTTGGTACAGCAGTGCCGCGACATTGAGGACTACTGCCGTGCGTGTCAGGCCAAGAAGGCCAAGATCGAGGTGCCACAGGGTACCGGCGGTTCCGCTCCCTGGAGGGACAGGAAGTTTGCAAACAAGGGCAAGGGCAAACAGTTGGCGGCTAAGCAAGCGCCAAATCAATTTAAAAGAACTTCTACTCAGGGAAACGCAGCTAGACCTCTTGCTCCCAGATGCTCGGGATGCGGGAAGTCACACTTTGGGCCGTGTTCTACCGGACAGCTGATATGCTTCCAGTGTGGCAAGGAGGGCCACTACTCTAGAGATTGCCCGACGACGAGAGTTGCTGCAGTGCAGGCTGTGCCATTTCAGATGGTTCCTACTGGAGCACCAGCCGTGCCACCTACTACAGGGCGAGTATACACACTCGATCGTCAGTAGTCGGACAGAGCTCCGAACCTGGTCAGAGGTACTGTTACCATTGGGGGTTCAACTGTTGATGTATTGTTTGATTCCAGGGAAACACATTCTTTTGTTGCTACCCCTATTGCTGTGGGGCTTGAGTTGCCCAGTGATGTGCTTTTTCCACCGATGCGGGTGACCACCGCCACCGGAGAAAAATGTTTGACCTCCACTATTCATCACGATGTAGCGTTTCAGTGGGATGGCCATGACTTCTCGGTAGATCTGATAGGATTGCCGATGGCCAACCTGGAGATTATTCTGGGCATGGATTGGTTGTCCAGAAACTGTGCTTTGATAGATTGTTGTGCCAAGAGAGTGGTGATGTCTCCGGGTGGGTCCACAGCCAGTTCCTCACCGTTCATTTCAGTCCTGCAGGCGAGGAGGGCCTTGAGAGCAGGGGCATTTGGCTATGTCATGTTGGGAGGTTTGGTGAGTGGGACACAGGAGGATCTCACTGGCATTCCTGTGGTGAGGGAATTCCTCGAGGTGTTTCCCGAGGAGATTCCTGAGTTTCCACCGCAGAGGGAGATAGAGTTCTCCATAGATTTATTGCCTGGTGTGGGGCCTATATCGTTGGCTCCATACCGGATGTCGCCACCAGAGTTGGCGGAGCTGAAGAAGCATATTGAGGAGCTTTCAGCGAAAGATTTCATTCGGCCGAGTGTGTCTTCCTGGGGAGCACCGGTCATTTTTGTGAAAAAGAAAGATGGGACCATGCGGTTGTGCACCGACTACAGACAGTTGAACAAGGTGACAATCAAGAACAAGTATCCTCTTCCACGCATTGATGATTTGCTGGATCAGCTCAAGGGTGCTTGCGTGTATTCCAAGATTGACCTCCGATCCGGTTACCATCGGATACGGGTAAAGCCGGAGGATGTCCCAAAGACAGCGTTTCGCTCAAGGTACGGGCATTATGAGTACTTGGTGATTCCGTTTGGACTCACCAATGCACCCGCAGTGTTCATGGACTACATCAACAGGATCTTTCAGCCGTACCTGGATCAGTTTGTGATCGTCTTCATTGACGACATCTTAATTTACTCCAAGACGGAGGAGGAGCATGCTGAGCACTTGAAGATCGTTTTGCAAGTGTTGAAAGAGAAAAAGCTATGTGCTAAGCCGTCAAAATGTGAGTTTTGGCTCAAGGCGGTGAAATTTCTGGGTCATGTGATTTTCGCTGATGGAGTTGCAGTTGATCCTAACAAGATTGAGGCCGTGATGGACTGGGAGAGGCCCAAGACGGTTACAGAAGTGAGAAGCTTCTTGGGTTTGGCAGGGTACTATAGGAGGTTCATAGAGGGATTCTCCAAGATGGTGCTACCGATGACTCGCCTTACCCGAAAGGAGACTCCATTCGTGTGGACACATGAGTGTGAAGAGTGCTTCCAGGAGTTAAAGGAGAGACTGACTACTGCTCCTGTGTTAGTCCTTCCTGATCCTGTGGAACAGTTTGAGTTATACTGCGATGCCTCTGGTAAAGGACTAGGCTGTGTGTTGATGCAGAAAGGGAAAGCGGTTGCCTATGCTTCAAGACAGTTGAAACCTCATGAGGAGAACTACCCGACTCACGATTTGGAGTTGGCAGCCATTGTTTTTGCTTTCAAGATTTGGAGGCATTACCTGTTTGGCATGAAGTTTGCTGTATTCAGTGATCACAAGAGCCTGAAGTATCTGTTTGACCAGAAGGAGTTGAACATGAGACAGCGAAGATGGATGGAGTTCTTGAAGGACTACGACTTCGAGTTGAGGTACCATCCTGGCAAGGCCAATGTGGTAGCCGATGCTTTGAGTCGGAAATCCGTGAGCTTATCCAGCTTGATGATGAGCGACTACGAGGTGATCGAAAAGTTCAGAGACTTGAGAGTGAACTCCTTGTTTGGGGGCGCACTGCTCGAAATGGAAACAGCAGAAGTGATTAATGAGCTGATGGAAAAGATTAAAGAGGCGCAAGTGCAAAGAGAGTGCCTTGATTATGTGAAGAACCAGGACGGTGTGTCTTGGAACGAGTACGGATTGCTGTTGTTCCAGAAGAGGATTGTTATTCCTCGAGGGCCACTGACCGAAGAGGTTATGGCAGAGGCTCATAAGGGCCGGTTTACTATCCACTCTGGTGCCACGAAAATGTACCAGGACTTAAAGAGGAATTTTTGGTGGCCGGGCATGAAGAAGGACATAGCGGTCTACGTGTCCAAATGCCTTATATGTCAGAAAGTAAAGATTGAGCACCAGAAACCGTCTGGTAAACTTCAACCTCTTGAAATTCCACAGTGGAAGTGGGAGAGTATTTCCATGGACTTCGTGGTGGGATTGCCTAAAACTCAGGCTGGTTGTGACTCTATCTGGGTCATTGTGGACAGATTGACCAAGTCTGCCCGTTTTCTTCCAGTGAAGGTGAGCTTCACTACAGAGCAGTTGGCCAAGCTTTATGTCCGCGAGATTGTGAGGCTTCACGGGGTGCCCGAGAGTATCATCAGTGATAGGGACCCGAAGTTCACATCTCAGTTCTAGGAGGCGCTGCAGGAGGCTTTTGGTACGCAGTTGAGATTGAGTACCGCCTATCACTCTCAGACTGACGGTCAGACTGAGCGGACCATCCAGACATTGGAGGACATGTTGAGAGCTTGCACGTTGGAGCAGGGCTCTGCATGGGATAGGTACCTTCCGTTGGTAGAATTCTCGTACAACAACAGTTTTCATGCTAGTCTGGGCATGGCACCCTACGAGGCGCTGTATGGTAGGAGGTGTCGGACTCCTACCTGCTGGTCTGAGGTTGGAGATAAAGAGCTATTTGGCTTGGACTTTGTCCAAGATACTACCCAGCAGATCCAAATGATCAGGGAAAAGTTGAAGCAGGCGCAGAATCGCCAGAAAAGCTACTATGATGTCAAGCATCGTCCACTGGAGTTTAGTGAGGGTGAGCACGTGTTTGTGAGACTTTCACCTGTCGCCGGTGTTGGACGGGCACTCGGAGTGAGGAAGTTGAGCCCGCGATTCATTGGGCCCTACCAGATCCTTGGTAGAGTAGGACCAGTTGCCTATCGACTTGCCTTACCTCCGAACCTAGCCAACATCCATGACGTGTTTCACGTGTCTCAGCTTCGGAGGTACATAGCAGATCCTTCGCACGTGGTGCAGCCGGATGATGTGGAGGTTCGGGAGAACCTAAAGACTCCCGTCGGACCACTCAAGATCCTCGATCGAGGCGAGAAACAGCTTAGAAGCAAGATCATTCCGATGGTCAAGGTGCAGTGGACTGGGCGTAGTCCTGAGGAATGCACGTGGGAGCGAGAGGATGAGCTTCTCCGGCAGTATCCCGACTTTCGAGACAGGTATGTTTCTGATTTTGAGGACAAAATCCTTAAAAAGGTGGGGTGAATGTAAGAACCCGCACCGCTAATTAAGGTAATTAGTGAATTAATTATGATAATTAGGAAATGATTCCCTAATTGGCTTTAATAATTATTATTGGGCTTAAATAATTATAATGAATGAATAAAAATGCTGAAAGTCGCTTTTCGAAAGAAAAGCGCAGATACCGGTTCTGCTACCCGGTATAAATGCGTACCGGAAAATTATCCCGGAAAATTATAACGAATGCATGATAATTACTAGAATATTATGTAGGACTTGTAAAACAAGTTTCAAGTCAAAATAATGTAATCTGATGCCAGAACTGATACTGGCTATGGAAAAGCGTGTACCGGAAAGGTGCTCCGAAAAATAATATAAAAATATGTTAATTCTTGTAAAATCGAGTAGGTTAAGATTCCAAAGTTTGGGATTAAAATGCTAAGTGTAGCAATTAAAGCTAATACTGTGTGTTTTAATGTTTTGGCTATAAATATGCCTATTATGGGCACAAAACCCTAGGCATCAAATTTTCTTACGTGAGTGGTGGCTGCTACCTTTGGCCTTCTCCACCCTTGTGT
The DNA here is from genome assembly GCA_032173675.1 of Gastrolobium villosum. Classification (NCBI taxonomy): domain Eukaryota; kingdom Viridiplantae; phylum Streptophyta; class Magnoliopsida; order Fabales; family Fabaceae; genus Gastrolobium; species Gastrolobium villosum. The sequence continues at coordinate 3,955 of JAVKPL010008667.1, read as the reverse complement.
GGCTTCCCTTGTAGCCTTTCTTCTCTTTTCTTCACATTAACACCTTGGGTGTGTGCATTAAAGCTTTGGGAAACACTAGAGAGTTGCATTTCTGAGTTGTGAAGGGTGTGTGAGGGAGTGAGTTTCTGTCCTTGGGTTTGGAAGGAGTTTGAACCTTTGACTTGGCATTTGTGATGCCAAAGAGTCATCTTTTGGTGAAAGAACCAACCTTTGTGTAACGCCCTCCCTTGTATGCATCCAAGAGAGTCGTTTGCTAAGCGGAATTAGAGTCGTTAACGTCACATGAGCTATCAAAGAATCTCATAGCAGTAAACAAATCCGTAAGGCGTTTCAATAGTTCTTATAACTTCTGTTTGGACGATAAAAAATGTTTCAAGTGATTTAGAAAGAGCACGTTGAGGGCTTCGCGTGCATATAAAATAATAGAAAATCGGAGTTCGTTTGCTCATAAAAACATCACCCGTAAGGTGCACTGTAAAAATTTCAGCACTTAAGTCTTTCAAAAATTCTTTTCACAAACGTTTTCCAAAAATAGCCGCTGTTCGTAAAGTTCAAGATAAAATAGAGATGAATAGGTCTACAGTCATCCAAGAGTACCAAAACATTAAACATTACAGTCATCCAATCAATCAAACAGCAACAGTGATAATCCATGCATCAGCAAGCAACAGCAAAACATCACTCCTTCAAATGCTTTTTCGTCCTCCTGCCATTTAGGAAAATAGCAGCCCCAAAGGGGTGAGAATAATCCTAGTAGTGTGGCAACAAAACCAGTAATATAACAGTATTAACTAGGCACAAAATCATAAACAGTCACTTCAACATATCCTTGTTCCTTTTCCTTTTTCCTTTTCATCATATTCATATATATAGCGCATATAACGCCTTTCCTTTTCATCATATTCATATATTGCGTATATAACGCCTTTCCTTTGCGCTTTTAGCACCGTCGTGCGCGCACTTCACAGTGGAATCAAATACCCTTGGCACCTGAGCTCCATGTGGATTCCAACTGTGGGCCTATGCGGACTGATGCCAAGTGTCCCATACCCCGGTACCTTGGGGATGCCTATATGATGCTTGCTCAAACACATGGTCCTGTACATAACTATTCTAAAACAAGGCCTATATGATCTTGATACATGCATGTCATGCTATGCTTTCACACACAAAGCGTAAAAATGCGGTATGATGTAAGATGCATGCTTATATACCTTTCATATAGCCATCACGGCACATATACTTTTCATATGCGTTATGCTGCCACATAACGTCTTTACCTCATAATCATATAGCCATCACGGCACATTTTTGGCAGTTTCCTTTCATCATAATGGAACATAATACTTTTACGGAATATGGAGCATCATGTCACAATTTTATACCAGTAGTCAATAGTCACATTAGGTAATATCGCCTGACACTTACCTTTGCGTGTCTTAACTAATACCAAACAGCAGCGAAGTATCTCACTTCTTAAGCGCACCTAAATCAATTACAACCAATCATTTACAGCGGCGATTTACAGCAGAAACAGTGAGCATACAGCAGTGTTTTATAGTGGAAAACAGTGAGCATACAGCAGTGTTTTACAGCAGAAAAACAGTGAGCATACAGCAGCGTTTTTACAGCAGAAAACAGTGACGTTTGTGCTTAAAACAGTGAGCAGAAAACAGTGGTATTTTCCTTAAAAACAGTGGGCAGAAACAGTGACGTTTTACTTAAAAACAGAGGGCAGAAACAGTGACGTTTTACTTAAAACAGTGGACAGAAACAGTGACGTTTTACAGCAGAAAAACAGTAGCACCTTACAGCAGAAACAGTGACCATTTGAAAACAGAAACAGTGGCTCTTTGGACATCAACAGTGGCAGAAACAGTGGCATCAAACAGTGGCATAAGTAGTGGTATTTGTGCATCAAAACAGTGGCATGAATGATTGCATTTGAGCATGAAACAGTGACATAGGTAGAGGTATTTACACATCAAAACAGTGGCATGAAGAGGGATTTTTGAACATTAAGACAGTGGCATAAATGGTGATTAAAACAGTGGCATAGATCATGATTTTTGGTCATTAAAACAGTGAGCATACATAGTGGGGTTTGAACATCAATACGGTGGTTATTTATGCAGAAACAGTGGCTCCTTAAGTACTAAAACAGTGAGTATTTTTGGTGCAAAACAGTGACATATGTGACACTAAAACAGTGAGTGTTTTTATGCAGAAACAGTGGCACATAATGGACTAAAACAGTGAGTGTTTTTATGCAGAAACAGTGGCATGGGATGCACTAAAACAGTGAGCATTTTATACAAAACAGTGGCATCAAAATGGTGAGCTTGTCCAACCGAAACAGTGGCATATGCATTCTCAAAACAGTGGCACTTTCATACAAAACAGTGGCATCAAGATGGTGCTCTTGTAAAACTGAAACAGTGGCCTATTCATCCTCAAACAGTGGCACATTCATAGAGAAACAGTGGCATATATATCCTCAAAACAGTGGCCTATTCATTCCAAAACAGTGGCATTAACTCAAACATAACCATGGGACTTTCATTCCATTATATCATGCAATGTGCTATAAGGCTTAAAGAAAATCTCATGCAATAATGAAAATACACAAGTATCATCAAGTAACTCCATCCTTATTCCTTCACCATGCTCATTCAAGAATCCAACACAAATAGAACCAAGTAGACATCTCATGCACACATAGTTTCACACAATGTAAAAGGTCTAAGTTCTAGGCTTACCTCTTGTTGCACACACTCCTTGCTCACACACCACACCTTTCTAGTTCTACCAACAACAAGTCCACACTTCCTAGGAGATGATCTATGCGCATTCAAGGGTGAGGAGGAGCAACTTGGACAGTTTCAAGGTTGAGGAACAAAACTGGGCAGTGAGGGAAAAAGAAGAAGAAGAGCTTGCACTTGCTTGGTGTAGGTCACGGTTATGAGAAGTGAGGGAAGATGAGTGATCAAAGCTTTTCTTTCTTCCTCCAAATACTTGTATGCTCGGCTAGGAGTGAGGGAGGAGGAGGAGATGTGGGCTGAACTTGTGCAAAAGTGAGGGAGGCCTCTTGTTGTGCGCATAACTTAAAGGAAAAGTGAGGGGAGGTTGCAATGATGATGCATCATGAAAATTCTGGTTTCTTGTGAAGGTGGGACTGCACACAAGGTTTGAACAAGCAAGAGTTTGCTTCTTGGTTACTCTATGTACATGCAAGGAGTGAAAAGGATAGGTTCAGATCTGAGTTATGCCACTTAAGTCAGAATTTTAAACACCAACAAGCAAGCTAGGCGCACAAGATGGAGTGGGAAGGAGGTGCATCATGAGCACATGCTAGGAGGTTCACTAAGTCCACAAGCAAGACAACTATGTGGCAGCAAAAAATCTGAATTTATGCAGTCTATGTGCGCAAGGGATGAGAGGTTGCAGCCCCAAAATCCTTCTTTGGTTGCATGTGGAAGCAAGGGGCAGATTTGGCTCATGATGGACTGCCAAAAGCATGCAAAAATCTGCACATTTCAGCCTCATGATGGAAGGTGTAAGGTGGTTCTCCAAGTCAACACTCAATGCAGATTTTGTGTCATAAAAATCTGATCCAAGTCCTCTTCTTGTGCGCCAAGGTGAGGTGTATTCAGCCCAAAATGATGCTAAGGAGTACATGTGTCCTCCATGCAATGAAGTTGAATCCAAAAGATGCACAAACTAAGTGTGAGGTGGCGGACAAGCATGAGGAAAGTGGGAGGATTTCCTAAGCCCTTTCTACTCTCTTTTATGCGCATGAAATAAGTGGAAAAAGATTGCCATGTGATGGTTCCTTGGTACACAAACAACCTTGTTGGACAAGGCTTAGGGAAGTAAAAGTGGTTTCAACATTGGGCTGAACATGATTGACCCAATAGCCTCCTTGGGCCAATGGCCACACACAAAAAGAACCCAA
>JAVKPL010008666.1:0-32827 GCA_032173675.1 Gastrolobium villosum | reverse complement strand
CACAATACTGATGCCCCACCTACCTTATGCTTAAATTTAACTTTTATTTAGAAGAATGGGGCAAGGATGAAAGCTAGACCATTTGGTCATATTATGAAGCTTCGATACTATGTCAAGGATTAACTTCCCTATAGCTTCAAGCTGTAAATTGAAGGCACGTAAATGATTTTTATTACATCTTTAACACTAAGCAGTTATGAATATTGCTGAAAGATTTGAGACTTTCGCATTGAGTTATGGTCACCTCATTTTCCTAATTCTTGCAAAAGCATTTGCTCATAATAAGGGATAAAGTGCTTCGGTGGTATGGTCATACACATAATTGATATCACAATATTTGCATATCAAAATCTTCACTTGGTTGGGAATAGTTTGGATGGTTTCAATCTGGAAAGATCTCTTTAAAAATTAATAGGATGAACATTTTTTTATTTGATCATTTACAAATTAATTGTTTTGCAGCAATTGACAAACAATGTGGTCAAATTTTTTTCATTTTCCAGTATGGGCAGACAAAGCCTGTGTTTGCTTATCGATTGCTGGCGCATGGAACTATGGAAGGAAAGTATCTAAGCGCCAGGTAATACAAATGATGTGTTTATATTGTTCATTTCAGTTTTTCTAAATCGAGAGAAATGGTTTCAATAGGTAACAAAGGAGGGGCTTGCTGCTGAGTGGTTGATAGACAACAGGTGCATAGGACCATATCTAAAGAAGAAATGTTACATCTCTTTGAGTTTGGTGATGATGGAGAACCCTGAAACTTTGGCTGAGCTAAGTCAGGAAAATGGGCATACTTGTCATCAAAGTAATCCAGATTTGGTTGGGCATTCACTGAAGCATACAGCACCACATTCAAATGGAAGCAATTATTCTGATAAGTTAATGGAAAGCTTACTTAGCAAGCATCATCCACGGTAGCTTCTCTTACAGCTGTTGTTTCATAGAGTTGGTTTTCATGATTAAGGTGTCTTTTTTGGTTGGAATTTTATTAGTATATTTGTATGTGGTCCTATATTCTTTTCCTTTTTTAACCCTGGATCTTGTTTAGTGGTGTATAATAGATTTTTTATTTTGTCCACATGTTTTTTAGTTGACAGCACAAATGAAAGACATTGTCCAATTCTAGTTATATTGTTAAATATAAAACCATTTACAACCCTACGTTCAAGAGCTTAAGTTTTTGGTTTAATTGGTCCATAGATATAGTTTCAAAGGCTCTATATGACCATGTGGTGAAGATTTGTAGTTAGATTGCTGCTATCTCTCTAAAATAAAAGTTTAGGCTAGTGTGCTTAGCACCAAGGGATCAGTGGCCAAATAGGAGGGTTGAATTAGTCAATATAAAGACTATATATCCTATTAAACATAAAAATTGTATATTTTAAAAATATAAAAAATAACTAAACCAGAATTATCAGCTCATAAAAAAAAATAAATCTTTTTTACATACTGGTCCAACAATATACAGTATATAAATTAATTCCATACAATCAGAGCACTCATTAAATTAAATTATCAAGTTACTGATTAATATGCTCATTAATCAGAATTACATTCTAAATATTTTTTCATTAGAATATTATGACTTTTGTCATTTTACCCAAGTATTTCATAAATATTTATATTTTCATTCTCTAAATTTTTTCAAATGCGTCTTGTAGTCATGAAGCTAATCCTAGAACTTTTGATCATGAGTAAATCCCAACATGGACAGTGAAACATTTAAAAAAATGGAAAGAAAGCTTATACAAAAGAAGCAGTATGGCTTGGGAGGTCTCTATGGGAATAACGGCGCTGGGAAGATGCAGAGTTCCCATTAAGTCCATCCATGCCTAATCCAGAGCAAAAAATGCAATGCAAATGTTAGCCCCCATGTCTGAAACGGCAGCACCTCCACAGAGCTGACTCAAATCCTTTCAAGCACAGGAAATGCCCCAGAGCTTAGCCACTGCTAACCACACGACTAAGGGGCACAAAATTAGTCATTGTCGGTGTGCTGATGAATGCACAATGGTGAACTTGGATTGAGCAGGGAACAAGGTGAAACCTAACCCATATAATTAGGACCTATTTATTTTCATCAATGGGACATACCCTATTCAATCTAATAGGACATTAAAATGTTTAACAAAATAAAACGGAACTCTTGTGCTTTTTTATTTTTGTGTTGTGACTGTTACCACTTTCTTGGGCCTGTGCTTAAAGTTTGGTCTCAAGCTTAATTGATATCACGGGTTTTGCTTTGGCTACCAACATTCCGAGGAGTTCTTCAACATCTGAGTTATGCACTATTTTCCACAATTATCCAATTAAATCATCTGGCTTAATTCAAAAGGTGTAAAATTTTTCTTGGATTCAGCAAATCAACCCATTCACATATATAGAAGGTTTTTGTAATTGAGCCATATTAATTGTAAAACAAACTACACAAGGCATAGATTATCCATTAATTTGATAAATTTTTTTATCAACTTTGATATATTTCTTATTCTCTACACCTACAATACATATAATGTAAAACAATTGAATTGAGTAACATTTAGTATACACATAGCCATCAAAAACTTACAAATCCCAAAGGTTCATCATTTTCACTGTTTTTGTGTTTAATTTCTTTGTTTTAGTTGAGAGGAAAGAAATGAAGTGTGCAAGAACGAAGTGAGAGAGAATTTTTTTATGTATTATAGGTAGTTATTCATGCCCTTGTACATAAATGAAAATTCCAGATGAATTTATACTCCGGTGTTAAATTTCAAATTTGACATCTCATATTACAGGGCCCCTTGCCAGAAAAGATCACGATTCTGATTCAAGAACGTTGACACCATTGATCTTTTCTGATCTAACGGCTATCAGATCAGGTGTCAAATTCGAAATTATCCGGTGTCAAAGAATCCTACCTCATATATATATATATATATATATATATATATATATACCGGGTAAAAATAAATTATTTTACACCGGTGGAAGTTACACTTTCAATTTGTCTACTAATCCCATTTATATCTAAGGGCTAAAATTTTATAGTAATGAGAGCCATTAGATACAAGTGGATCAATGATCAAGATTGAGTGTAAGACTTCTAACTCTTACATAGTGTAAGAATATCCTGCCACATATATTGGAGTTGGTTACCCTTAGTTTAGTTTGTTATTTTTCAGTTGCTTTGGATGCGCGCCATTGCTCCCGGTGATGCATTTAGTGTACGGGTACTCTAAAGTTAAATGGATGAATCAAAATCTTCTATTCTTGAATTCACAACTTCAATATGGTATCGGTGATCACTCTTGAGCTTCTACTTTCTTTCTTTTTTCCCTCTCTTCCGTATTTTCGGCAGGACCTTCCATTTTCCTTCCATAGAAGATTCTTTCTTTCTTGATCTTCAGCTTAATTTTTTTTTTAAAGGATCATTCTTATTATTTAATACATCTTTTTGGTAAGAGGAATTTATTATTACATTTTTTTTTTTAAAGTGAGTATTGTAATTTGAAATTGAATTTAATATGCAATATTTGTTTACCAAAAAAAAAAACAAATATGCAATATTTATCTTTCACATATGCAAAGTTCATGCACATTTGTATGCAGGATCTTATTATGAGAAGTAGGATAAATTAATTATTAAATTTTACACAAATGATCAAAAAGAAAATTATTCATTGCCACTTAAAATAATTACATGATTTTATATTTTAATTTTTACAGTTTATCACTATCTAATTATCAAAATTTACTTGTTTTACTTTCACAATTAGAAAAACTTTTGCTCAAAAGTATGTCATGTGTTAGAGAAAAATAATATAAAAATTATTAACTTAAATTTTTGGGTTAAATTAACTTTTTACATGATATCAAAATCTCTTTATCCAAGTGATCACGAATTCGCACCGCCCCTGTTCTATAAAAAATAATGATTAAATATTATAAAAAAATTAACATAAATAGGTGAGGCATAATATATTATCCACCCTTAAAATCTAATAAACTCTTATATAAAAGGATATGTTAGATAAATATAATATAAAAATTATTAATATAGTCTTAGCTAATAACTTAAACTCTTATTTACCTAATAACTTAAGTTTTTGAATTAAATAGATTCTTTATATCATATTTATCTTTTCCACCCAACAAGTCATTTCTCACTTTCCTCTCATTTCCTATTGTCACAATTTGGAAAAAAAAATAAAATTAACATTTAATTGCCCGATAGCTCAAGAAACTAAGTATTGTGCAAAAGCCAGCCAAAAAACAAAAATGTTAGAACACCCCACAGTGAAAATAATTCATTTTAATTAACAATAAATTTAATTATTTTGTGACATGGTTAGACAGTTAGAAACACATTAAGCAGATTGTCTGGTCTTATTAATTTTTAAGTTATGGCCCTAAGGAATCCCTTTCCGTACATCATAGGTTCACTGCTAAATTTTCCGAGGCTGAATAAAAAAGACCGATCCAGTTCAAATATCCACTTCGTGAGTGTCTGAAGAAGGGAATACTCTAGGCAGTCTTTCCCCTGTTTTTTTGCAGAGAAACTGATTCGAACTCGCGACTTGACACATCACGACAAACAAGCTTACCGCTGAGCCAAACAGACCCTTCTTTCCAAGGCTGAATAGATAAAACAAAATTTCCAAGCAAACGAATACAAGTGAATTAAGTGATATAACCACACTCACTGAAATGTCTATAATACCAATAACACTGGCTTATACATATTCATATTTTATATGTAGTTACACACATTCTTTTAAGCAACTCTTAACATAAGAGCGCTTTTGTTTTTTCACGCCACCAAGAATGGCATGAGTTGCTACTATCTGAGGTACACCTCCTTTACAACCGATACATGATTGATAATGATGATGATGTCTTGGTCCACTTCACCACTTCCATAATGATACACACAAAACATAACATTACCAAGATAGAAAGATACTATCTTATAAGTTTGGATTCCTTTCCCATCAAAATGAGTGGGAAAACAAGAGCTCACAAGACATGGCTAGTAGAAAGAGTAACATAGCAAGAAACAGGACTAGCAATATTCATCTCCTACCCAATTATCCTTCTCCTTTGGCCCAGTTGGCCCCTCCTCACCATAAAGCTCTGTCGGAAATAATTCAATTAAGTTCTCCACAGAAAATCTAACGAGCAATGGAAGGAGATCTATTAACTTTTCTATTTCAGAACGTGAATCATAAACAATGGTAGGACCCCACTCTCTCATATACTGCAACCAACATGGTTCTGTAATGGCTCCATCTTCATCACCAAGATACTCGGCCGCAACAATCTTGTATTTGATGCTTGAATCCACAATAAATTTGCTTCGAGCTGCATCGTTGCGTACTCCTATTCCGAGTTTGGATGATCCCTGAAGGTAAGTCCCAGGATGAGGGTAGCTAGCATGGCCATGTTTTGATGAATAAACAATTGGTTTATTACCCTTAATAAACTCAAGATTGAATGCATTTACCCATTCACCTCCACTATGCTGAGAGAAGAAAACAGACCATAGCTCTCCGGTGAAGTTGCTTACGCGAAGGGTGATGTGCTCCCAGTCTCCCACATGTTCCCCTATCTTATTCATTTCAATGTTCATCAATGGCACTTTAAGGGTGGCAGGTCCATTGAAGGGGCAAAAAACCCACATTGCAATATCAGTAAAGGCCCCTCCTAAAGCTGGTTTTACATGAACATAGAGTTCTGCACTCTCTATGTTTCCCTTCTTTAGATTATTTCTAGCATCATTATTGGTAGGCAAATCAATCCAAAAGGCACCATCATTTGTTCCTCCACTAGGTAAATTTGAGCCCTGATAGTCTATAGCTTTACCCTTTTCACTTCCTTCTGCATACAAAACTGCTCCATTCTTAAAAAACCATTGCACCGAGGATGGCAAGTATATCTCATCAGGATGAAAGTATACAGTGGGCCCATAATGCTCAATGAGTGAATGAATCTGGTTCAGATTTGGCATTGCATGCAAGGAAGAATCAAGATTCTTCAAGCACGCAATATCAACCGCTTGTTCAGAATCAAAATTGGTGCCACAGAAGAATGTCCCAACAGATACACCTCTACACAACATACCTCTATCACAGGGCAGTGTCTTCCAAACCTGAAATGATTTTTTTGAAAATTTTGACTTTATCGCTAGTAATAGATCAGAAGTCTCACAAGTTTCTGTCAGATCTTCTCGCACGCATCTAACTTCATCAACTTCAGGTTCATTTGGATTGCTAGTAACTACTATGCCCATGGCTTCATAACCCATTGGAGGGTTTGGCAACCAAAAGTAAACACAATCATCATGTGAATCCATGCTCCATATTAAAGAGTAGTTAAGAGGCTTTTCTAGAGCTGGAGATTCTAACACGGAGCCACGGGAACAATCAGCTTCAGGTTCCGAAGTAATTTCACGAGCCGCAAGAACATATCCTCTCAATGGCTGGTCATTGGACTGGCAGTAATGACCAAGGCAGAAAAAACCATCTGGAATCTCCAAAGGTCTATAAAATGTGAAACCCCGTGGTTTTCCATGCAAACGTGCGCATCTCCAAACTCTCTCAAACTTTGTTACTTTTAAAACTTCTAATTTTCCAAGGCATATTCTTCCATTGGCAAAACCGCCACCTGACCAGATCATTACGGGCTTGGTTAAATCATATGATTAAGCCACAAATATTTGACAGCATGACAACAGAAAATCAAATAAAACAAAACAGAATTAAATGATTATTGATAGCACAAATTCAATTTTGATGTCTGTAGTAAGACCTCTCTAATACATTGCCCTAGCCAAATATGCAATAAAATGCTTACTTGATGCATGCATATCAAGCAAAAGTACAAACTAAGTGTAGCATTCTGTGATAGAGAATTTGGATGACTATGAGTTCTACACAAAGTTCTGCAGTAATGAATTAATATTGCTCAAACTCCCAGAGGCAAGCAAACATCCATCAAAGACATCTTGATGCACACAAGTAGCACTATAATTGACAAGACACTTGTAGTGTGAAGTCAAGATAAGAAATTCCGTTGGAGTTTTTTAAAAAGGTAATGTCATATAGTGTTTCCCCCCTTAAGAAACTAGTTCTTTTAACCATCTGTTGAAGCAAAACAATACGTAAGATGGTAAATGAGAGAACCATGGAACTAATTAAAGCAATAATCACCACAAAGCCAAAGGAACACTTCAGTCCATTTAAGAAATCCTAATGATAACTGTATGATTTTTCATGGAAGAGTGTTGATCAATGCTAATTCCACAACTTTACACTCAAAAAAAGAAATAAAAAAAAAAATCTTCTTTGCATTCATTCGTAGAATATGTGCAATCAAATCAATGACAACGAAGCAAAACAAGAGCTTTTTTTTGTTCTGTGGCCAGATTGTAACAACAGCTTTTCTCAACAGCCTTGGAAATTAACTAAAGACGATGCAATTAAAGTTTATGACCAGATAGTGTATAAATTCACTGACATTAATTTGCAAAGAGATAATTGTTTTCATAACACACCACAAGATTAATGATAAGAGAAAAGCACAGATAAATAGTAACAAATCTCAATTCTGATCCAATTATATATGTAGTTTACTCAAATTTTGCACCTTTAGATCACCCAAAAATAAAAAGAGAAATAAAAAAAAAAAAATTATAATTTTTTTTTTTTTTTCAATCCAATCCTCAATAGCAACTCTATTTTTTTATAGAAAAAAAAAAGAAGAAGAAGAAGAAGGGAAAACCCCATGAATTAAAACCCAGAAAAAAAATCCAAAAGCAGTCTTGCATGGTTTTAAATTTCAAAACTTGAAGACATACCTTGTGGCCATTGTGGAAGAGGTGAAGGAAGAGAGAAGGGAAGTGGCTCAGGATCATAGAATTCTGGGACACAGTCCCAACAAAAACACTCACACCCAAACATCCCTAGCATCCTTCACAGTCCCTCTTGTTTTATACTCCAACAATAAGAGAGAGAATGGTTTCCTTGCCTTGCCTTGACTTTAAAGGAATTCAAGAAGAAGAAGAAGAAGAGAGAGAGAGAAAGGAGAATGCTTTAGTAAATTGCAATGGAAAAAGTCTTCAACTTTCTCTTCCTTCTCCTCTCTTCTCTCCTCTTCTCTAATTCACTGTTTTTGCAGATATGATGCTCTGCTTTTACTTTTGTTTGCTTCGAGTTTTTTGAGGTTCCCTTTTAATTACAAGTTCAGTTGCTCCTTCTAGCTTTTTCCTTCTTTTTTTCTTACCTTTCTTCTTGTCTTTTATTATTATTATTAGGAAAAAATTCTGTAATTTTAAATAATATAAATTATGTCATTTTATAGATATAAAGAGATAAAATTCATACCTTTTTTTTATTTGTTTTAGTGGGATACATATTTTTTTTGTGACGTTTAAAATGACATATATTTTTTATTTTATTATTATTATGTTTTTGGGTGCTTATCAGTGGAGTTTATTTGCCTCAACTGCTATGCGATTTCATAAAAAAAAATCTAGTATGATGATATAACAACTTTGCGTAAAGGATTCACTCGCTATCTTTTGGGTGCTCGAAGGACAATTCAAGCCTTCAATTATTGACTTTGTTGTTGTTGATTAAGACATAATTTTTCTCTTTCTTTTAGTTTCCTGGTATTGGTTGCAAGTTGCAACCGTAAGCATATATTGGTCTATTTTAATTCTTTTTACATTCACTCGATCACTAGTGAATGGTAAGTTATGACTCTGTAAGCTTCATTTGGTCTGGATTCCAATCATATAGGTACTTATTTAAGAATAAGAAATGTGAAATTATGTAAAATTTTATAATTGATATATTAAAATTAAATTTCTAAGTGAAAATCAATCAAAATAAATGAATTTAGAAAAAAATAAGTGAATATTTTGTAATTCAGTTAAATGTATAAATCATGGGGACTAATTAAAATTATAAAAACTAAGAAAGTAATTAAACAAGTAGTTAAGATTATTTTAAAAAATGGTATTAATTTAAAAAAAACAAAGTACTGTAAACCGATGAATATGAGCAGGTTCATAAGGAAATCCTCTGTCCACGAAAAAAAATTATATTATATATATTATGAAGGATTTTATAATTCTTGAAGAATAATTGAAATCTCATGTTATAAAGTTAAAAAATATGTGGGATCCATGTGTTAGAAAAAATTATATGTAGGACCAATATTAACACAGAAATCGAAGAGTGTGTAAGAATTGAATGAGAATTATAAAATCCTATTATAAAATTCGAAAAAAAAAATCTTAAGTAAAAGTTGAAAAGGTTAATAATACACGTTTAAAAGAAGACAAATACCAATATCCTCAGGTAGGTGGACACAAACGCCAGTGAGTCACGCGCGTCAAAGACATCGACAGCGGAGCAACAAACATTCGTTGTTTTCGATTAACGAGCTAAATACTGAAACTAGGTTGGCGTCTCTCATTTGCTTTATTTTATTTTTTTCAGTTTTACTTTTTGGTAACCTATTTTTTAATTTAATTCAGAAGTTGAAACTTGAAAGTTAAATGTTGGGATTTAATATTAGGAAGGGTGAATGTTCCGTAGTAAGTCATTTTTAAATAGAAAAATGATTGGCTAAGGCACTTGTCGTTTTGCAGTTTTTGCTTTTTGGGTCCTTCATATGCAAGGAAATATAATTTTCTTCGTTCATTGATTGTATCGGCAGGTCCACCGAAAATTTTTGTCATTGCATTGATACATGATTTAACATATTCATTGTGTCATGTCAACATTACTAATTTATTGGGGTAGACAAATGCATTTAATCTCATATTTGAATAAAGCAAACACGAGCAAATTCTCCCATCAATTTGGAGGGACATCAATGGTTATGGTTCCTCTCCTCCTTCCAAGTTCCACCAATTCATGAATGTTAGTGTCGAAATTTGAAAGTACTTCTGTTTCAAAAGGAAAAAAAAAAACACTTAAATGAAAGAGAATGCTAAAATTTAAGAAATCTTCTTTAATATGGGTTATGTGAATAATAATATAAAATTAATTTTAAAACTCACAAATAGGGATAAATCTTTGGGATAAATGTTGTATCCAAATGGGTATAATATTTTTTGACTTTTGAGTTTTTTTTTACCATTCTAAAAAAAAAATTTACTAGCCACATTATACTTTCTTTGAAAATTGAAAAATTATTATACACACTTAAATATAACAGCAATACCAAATATTTATTCAGCTAATAGGACTAATTCATGTAATTGCACTGCACGTATTGATTTTTTGTAAGAATTTTTTTACACGAGGCACGAGAACGTTTTGGTTAATTCGAAAAAATATATTGGTGAATTTTAAAGTAAAGAAAGTTTTTGCACACCTAACTCACATTGAAAAAGGTTTGTTGAATTTTTGCCTAAAAACAAACCAAAGCCGCCAGCCGCCCCATTAAACTTTATATTATTTTTGAAAATCCATCAATTCCACATGAAACCAAGTAGGCATTGAAAATTCTTCAAATTTAATTAAATAAGAAAATGAAGGTAGGACCCCATTTATATTATTACTTTTATTCAATATTTTATCTTTATATATATATTTTCCATTTCTCTAGTTGATAGCTCTCAAGTAAATGATTGTTTTGTTTCTTTGTAGTTTAGGGTTTTGCTCCGTTTATTTTTTATTTAAGAATTTGTCCATGATCCAACAAATACTATACATGCCCACATACATACGAAGCCCACTTTAGAAACAACAATTATTATAAGGTGCTCGAGATTTCAAAACCTCCTTAAGAATTTTTTTTTAATACTAAGGAGATATAATTATTAAGAAAATGGTTGGAAAGTGAATTTGGAAGGAAAGTATAAAAAAAATTTATTTGGTTAGATGAAATATTACCGGATAAATTGAGTAAAGTTTTGTAAGTCTATGTTTGATTGAGTGTAAAATATTGATGGAAAAATGGTATAAAATGATAAAAATAACTCTTTTTAAATTTTGAAAATTGATAGAGCAGCAAAGGAGTGTAAAATATCAATAGCTTATATAACTATAAAATGACAAAAGTGGTAAAGGAGAGTAAAGGCAGTCCCCTAAGCCAGGGAAAACAAGAACTAGTAGGAATAGCTTCTAATTCTTCTGATTGAAGAGAGGGTATTTATGTCTCATCGATAAATCTCTATTTTGCATTTTGCCTTATATTGTCAAATACCATGTTAGAAGCTATGTTACACCGACATTGACACGAGACACGCAATACGACACATTGATTCTAAAAGATATTGAATTTTGACACGTTATGACATGTTTTGATATTATATAATATTTTTAAGGCTTTAATGTTTCTAAAGTGAATGTAGATAAGTTATCTACATTCGTTCTAAAAAACGACGTCGTTTTGAGTTGAAAAACTAAAAAAATTATAATGAAAAAGACTATTATAACCCTGAAATATATTATAATTACAAAAATACCTAGATTTTTGCCTCAAAATGACGTCTGGGCTCACTGTAGATAAATTATCTACATTGACTGTAGAAAAAGCGAACCCTATTTTTAATTTATGTAGCGTATATTGTATTTAGTATTCAATAATTTAACAAAAAAATAAAGGTAAACTTATAATACCCATCAATTTTTCAAAGAAACATAAGATATCCCGAATGTTTATATTAAACTTAATAAAATTGTAATCATAATCTAACGAATCTAATAGTTGGAACTCAAAATCCAACACAACGTAACCTTTGATTTTTTTTTTTGAGTCTTTGCAACTAGTATTGGAGTGTCGGGAAGTGTCGGAGTGTCGGACACGACATGTCAGGATTGTTGAAAATGTCGGTGCTTCATAGGTTAGAAGTGATAAATTGAACAGTACTTTTCATCCATTTTTCCACACAATTATGAAATGCTAGGGAACCAAGTTAGTTAGGGAAATTTTGTAAGTTTTTTTACCAAACATGGACAACACAAAAATCCAATCTCATATGCCTAGGTATCCTCATAAAAAGCTCCAACCAAACACCACCTAATAATCTTGCAAGAGAACCCCATCCTATTAATTGCCCGGGAAACCATTTAAAACCAGAAAAAAAAAAAAGACTTATTCCCACATTCTACCCAGCGAAAAAAAAAAAAAAAAAAGTCATTCCTATAATTAGTGGTGTTTGTGATGAGACAAACTATCTTAGGTGTATGTGGACACAATTTGTCAAATTTGATTCAATATTTTGATTGAGTTAATTTATTAAATTTGAACCTAACTTGGTCAAGATCTGATTAATGATAGGACTTTCATATTTATTCAATATATACAAATTAATTTAGATATTATACATAACTAGCTCGTTGAATTACCTTAACAACATATGCAACAATATAAAATGCATATAACAAATTAAAACATACAATAACGCAAAATTAAAATATATCAAACGAAAATATATGAACATAAGAATGAAATCAAGGAAAAAATTGAGCTCGGTGATATTACCATGTCTTAAAATTATTTGCTCCATTTCCAAAAAAATATATTATTTGCTCCCTATACGATGCTCAAGAATAATAGATAATTATCTCTCAAGAAATAACGGAAGAGATATTAACAGCACTGCCATGATAAGAGCCCTTTTAAATTTAACAAAATAGTAAAATAATCCCACAAAATGACATCATTACTTGAACGATATGAATACAGGAAAGCCGAAATAATTATATTCCAAAAAAAAAAATTTGATCAGTTTCCCCAAAATTCTTTATATTATTTATACAAATGTAAAAGGTCACAATTTAAATAGCATCTATGTAATATCAAAAGGACACACTTCTTATTTATAATCATAATTAATTTGAAAAATTAGTTCTAACAGCTTGTTGGTTTAGAACATGTCTTACAACCTAGAACTATTCAGGTTTGAAGCAAGCATATTGCTGAACAGCTCATTGAATTCTAGAAGTAGCAAATTAAAATTAAATGTTGTTTAATGATATATATGCTTTTAAATAAAATATAAATTAAATATATTATCATATTAAGTAAAAAATCATGAGCATTTTATATCAGTAAGTTACGTTCTTAATTTTGGCCAATAATTCTATTTATATTTGACAGTTCCTATTTATTAGATATATAATTATAAGCCATTAAATATAAGTAAATCAACAAAATAAGATTTGGGATAATATTTCTTATCTTTACACCAATAACTTGTCTTTAAATAAAACATTAATCTAAGTAAATAAAATTTAATGGTTTATGATCAATTGTTAAATTTTATTTGATATTTAAGATTGAGTTGGATTAACTCGAAGTGTAATTCAAAGTCAACACAATTATCTCTGATTCCGAGAGAAGCCAATGTGTATCAATGGGTTGGGGAAGGATGGCTTCTCCCAAGGCAGAGGCTATCATAGTCATTGCTATGATTGTTAATGAGCCTAGCTTTGACTTTAAAAGGTCAAGTTTGTATTTAAATGTGTGACCTAAATGAATATAATTATAGGTCTGTGGCATGTGTTATTTATAAAAAAGAAAAGCCTAGTTTAGCCTGTTAAAAAAAAGACAAGAAAAATTTATCCAAATAAAATATATAATCAAACAACACTTGTAATTCCATAAATATTCATAAATTCAATATATATCAAAACAACATAATATATAACAAAATTATTCAAAAAATCTGTTTAACCAATAAAATGGAGTGAAATGGATTGAGGAGAGAGAGGACTATTACAAGTAGTATAAAAAATATAAAATAAAAATAAAAATTAATATACTAGATTGAGAGGCTCTAAGCTGAGCTTTTGAATTGGAGTTTGAGATCTTCTTATTAAACGAACTCTTATACAAGTCTAAGTATGATTCCAATAACCAATTTTAGACATGTAAGTTCAGGTTTTTACGAATTGACCCAAAGACCCCTGTAAGGCCTCTGGTTTGTTTACCACGCTGATCATAGCCATGACCTTTCTCCCTCGAGGCTTACGGCGGCTGTGCAATGCGGACTCCCTTCCAATTGCAGGGTCGTTTTCTATAGGGCTGGCAAAATGGGCTGAGCCCGTCGGGCTGGCCCGCCCCGTCCACCAAACAGGGCGGGTTGGGTTGAGTTTTTCAACCCACCAGCCCGCCAAACCCGCCCCGCCAAACCCGCCAGCCCGCCGGGCTCGGCCCGCCACGGGACGTGCTAGCCCGCCAACATCCCTAATCAATTGTTATGCCATCACCGTTCTCCCTGGCTTTTTCGAGGCTTCATACAACACTTTGTTACTTGTTTTGTTATTCTGTTTTACCTTGATATGATTTTAATTTTTATTATTATTTCTGGATTGAAAGATGCATATTTATATGTAGATTATTAAACACTGATCTTCTTGATTTTGATAAGCACATTAAGATTTTATGCAGATTTTTATATGTTTTTATGCAAAAAAAATTATGTATTTTTTGCAGAATTTAATTTTTTGTATTTTATTTTTATATTTTTTATATTTTTGTCTTTTTTTTATTTTAGGGCCTGATAGCCCCAACCCATTTTGTCCCCCAATTAATCAAAAAAATAATAATAATAATAATAAAAAAATACTATGGGCTATGCATGTGAACCGTATAAAATCTTGGGCTTTAATTCAGCGTAAACATTAAAGAAATGCTTCTAGTCCAGTCTCAAGCCCACTACCGAGCGTTTTCGCTCGCCACCTTAAACGCGTACAGAACACTTTCACCCATTTCAATTACACTAAATTTCATTTCACAATTGGGGGATCATAATTTTTTTATAACAGATGGTGAAAATAAAATTTTAAAATTATAAATATTATTAAGACTGATAGAAGATACTAATAATTATAAATATTTTTGAAAAAATGGACAAACTATTACTAATAGCATATTATTATTAAAAAAGATTTTTATATATAAAATAAAAAAAATTAAAACTTAGAAAGTAGTGGTCACCTATGCTATTTTTCTATAGTTAAACAAAAACGTGATAGAATGTTAACGGGGTATTAGATGTTAAACAATTAAATATTAAACCCTAAATCCTAAACTCTAAACCCTAAACCCTATAGTTAGCTATAGTTAAATCCTAAACCCTAAATCCTAAACAAAAATAAACAATTAAATATTAAAATATTAAAATAAACAAATAAATATATATAATATAATAATAATAAAAAATAAAAATGTTATAAAAAATATATAAATATAAATAAATAAACAAATAAATAATATATTGGGAGTAAAACTTCATTCTCCTGATTTTATTTTTTTAAATGTAAAGCTGATATTTTGAAGTTATTTATTTAAAAGCTGCGAATGTGTCGTTACTCTATCTAAATATTTTCTTCTAAATCTCTTATATTTTTTTGATTTATCTATTATCTTTGAGTTTGAGGATTTGATGAATTTATTCATATTAATTGTAAGAATGATCTTGAGTCAAGAATATAGAATTAATGAACTCCTTTGGTACCAAATGAATATTACGGAATATATAATATTTTACTGAATGATTTTAATGTGACAAACTCACAAGGGTATTAGATGGCTATAGGATAACAGATGTCTTATCATGGCTTGAGCTCCGCTATACAGAACCCACAAAATTTGGATACTCACAAAATTTGAGCATTAGTCAATTCAATTAAAGATTACCAAAAAAAAAAAAATTATACGTTTCTTCATATGTTTGTATGCATAAACTTATAAAGGTTTGAGTATGTTTATAGAGGAAGGTTATAGTTACAACCTTTTTTCTTTACAACCTCTTACAATCATATCTTATCGTTTCTTTATCATGTGAATTAATAATTAATTAATGAGTGTAATTTGTGATGTATAAACTTACAAAGGTTTGAGTATTGTTTATATTGTATGTTTATATGTTGAACCTACAAAAGTTTGGATATAACACACAAAGGTTTGAGTATATCTGAATGAAGAACCTACAAAGGTACGAGCTTATATTTATTATTCATGATATTATTTTCTTATTATAAACATATTTGAAAAAATGATATTTTCTATTAAAGTGGCTGGATTGGTTATAGTTCAAAAGCCCTAAAATTTCTGAGATTCTTCTCACGTGTATTTATATTTATGCTAACCTTTACAAAAAATAAGCATGCTAGTACGTGTAGCTTTGGAATAAGATAAAGTACTAAAACTATATGGAATTCAATGAAGCAATTGATAAAATATAATAAATTTTCTTTTCGATTTAGATGTATTTTATATGTAATAATAAACTTGATTTCTGTACAATTAAATTTTAAAAATATTTTATCATATATCTTAGATTCTATGCACCGCATTAGAATCTCGTTATAATTCTCGTTATCTTATTTTTGAAATAAGATTTAAGAAGTAAAATGCTAGGCAGGTATAAAAGGTATTACACTCACAAACCGATTATATTTGGTTTGAACAATATCCAAGTCAATTACGGTTCAACTACAAATTTAATCTTTTGAATTAATCGAATCATGGACTCGAAGGCCTCGTTGGTTCAATCACTCATTCAGTTTTAACATCGGCTTGAATTCTAACTTCTTGTTTATTTATTTATAAATAGAGGAGAAAATGTTTATACACAACTTATATCCTTTCACTATCACAAAAAGATGAGACCCACACCTTTATTTTTTTTATGTTAACTCTCTCTTCTCCTTTCTCTATATCTTTCTCTCTTTTAAGATGACATAACTTTATATTCTTTGAAATGACACACATTTTTCTCATAAAGAAAGGTGTACCTAATTCATTGCGGTACATCTCGCTTAGACGCTTGTTATTATTATGTTTCATTATCTCTCTCTTTAAAAAATATATATTTTTGAAATATATACATTTTGGGGATATACGTATTAAGGGGTACATATATAGAACTCTATTCTTTGTGTAATGACTGCAAATGGAAAAATGCCCGATATTCATCATGACTGCAGGTGACATACAAGAACAATGGTAAAGTAAAGTGCACAAATTAATTTCGCATCAACAACAAAAGAGTAATGAAAAAAAACAAAGGAAGAAATAAAACAACTTCTAGTTTTCATTAAATCATTAGTCAATATCAATATACATTGTCTTCATATCACATAAAAAAAAAGAAAAAAGAAGAAGATAGGAAGACTGAAATTAAAAGAAGCAAATAAAAAAATAAAAAAAAAGAAACGGAGGAGACGGTAGGCATGACAAGACTCGTAGCATCCTGAGAAATCCTCCAATGGAGAGCACTCCTTCTACTCCTAAATCCAAACTATGAAGGTCCATTCCAATATTAAAATTATCACTTTCACTTGACACAAAAGGGTCCATACATGCATGCAACCATATACATATACATAGAAAAGTTGATATACATGCATGTTAATTTCCTTTCCTCAATTCCAATATTAAAATTACCATCACTTTCACTTGACATGTACAAAAGGCTCCATACATGCATGCAACCATATACATACATAGAAAAGTTGTGTTAATTTCCCGTTCCTCAATATAGTCCTTAATTTCTCAAAGATAGGATTCATCATAGGTAAGCTCAGATACATTAGTATTATGAGGCTTTGCACCACCATACCTCTTCTTATGATCACCCGCACCGCACGTGATCGAAAACTCACACCCTAACGCCGTTCCAAAACACGAAAACAACCCATTGCCACGTCCTCCACCACCACCACCCTTTTTTTGCTTCTGACCTTTAACAACCTTCGGCGTTTGCTTCACCTTCTTCTGACTCTGCCCTAAATGATCATAAACCG
This sequence comes from Gastrolobium villosum, assembly GCA_032173675.1. Taxonomy (NCBI): domain Eukaryota; kingdom Viridiplantae; phylum Streptophyta; class Magnoliopsida; order Fabales; family Fabaceae; genus Gastrolobium; species Gastrolobium villosum. The sequence continues at coordinate 15,068 of JAVKPL010008666.1, read as the reverse complement.
GCGGCAACTGCTCCGTCGATCTCCACCGTTCAATCTTCGTCTTCAGCCCCTCCTCACCACTATCCTTCTCCGACCAATCCTCAAGCGCCGAGTTCCCAACCTTCCGCGGCGCCGGCAACGGCATCGGATACAACCCCTTCGCTATCGCCGCCGCCACCACCGACGGAGACGGCCCCACGTCAGAGCAGAGCGAGCCGTTCGCGTTAACAATCCCACCTTTCTTCGTCACCGGAACACCAATATCAGAAGCCCCTTGGTCATCACCACCGTAACCGTAACCATAACCACCGTAACCGTAACCGTTTTGTTTTGTAGGGTGATAGGTGTAATCATTGATTGTCGAATCGTTTTTCTCACTCTGAGAGCGTTGGAGCGTGAAGAGCTTATTATTATTATAATCATGATTCGTAACGGTTTGGTTTTCTTGATATTGTTGTTGCGGCGTCGTTTGGTTGTTAGGTCTTAGTTTCTTTGGGTCCATTATATCCCAATATCCAACGGCGGAAGTGCTGAGTTCTGAATACATTGGCATGCTTCGCATTGTGGCGTCGACGAGGTTAACGCCGATGTTGAGAATCCCTTGTGGACGACCTGAGGGTCGACGAACCTGTAATGCGATGAACTTCACCTTCGATGATTTCCGGTTGTTTGATCTCGCCGCCGGTGGTATGAGGTTGCTGACGAGGACGCCGACGGTGCCGATCAGAACATCTCGGAGCCATGCGGAAGCGTAGATCTCGATCATGATGCATGATTCTTCGGCTTGGAGGAACTCGTCGTCGACGCGGAACACGAACTTCTCGTTCCATGTTGGGTTGTTGTGGCCATCTGGGTCTATTTGTGTTGTTAATTTGCGTTCTGGATTCAACCATGCGACCGCATAGGCTTTGATGGACTTGCCAACGGGGGAAAGATCCTGTGCGGATATGATGTTGACTTCTAGAAGCTGGAATGGGGGTGCAAGCATAGACATTATTGTTAATGTTGTAATGCGTTTTGTTTAAAAAATGAAATTATTATGGAAAATGAAGATGGAATGGATGGGGAGCTAGCCGGTGTTGGTGGTGGCTCGCCCACCACCCTAAAACGCCAAAATGCCAAATGAATAAAAAAAAGGGGGGTTTCTTTCTGTGGTGAACAATAACACCTTTGATTCATTATATTGGAAAGCTAAGGATGGCACCTTTTATTTTTGGGTTATGCCTCGTGGCCACATGTTGGGATTTAAGCAAGAAAGTTGGGATGAGGAGAGAGGTGGTTGTTTTTAAAAAAACAAATTGGTTTTACTGTTTTAGACTCTCTTGTTTTTTGTTTTTTTTATTTTTGTTGTCTTTTGTGATTGAAAAATAACTTCGGAAACATGGGTTTGTTGAATAATTTTACTTATAGACCAAGTTTTTGTATCCTCTGTAAAATAAAGGTAGGAACTATGGGTTGGGAAAAACTAACCATGGAAACATCTTTACGAGTTATATAATACAAACGCTTTTCATAAAAAATGATAACCAGTTTAGCTTTTTTCATATGGGGAAGGATACTCTGATAACCAAGTTATTACACCAACGTGACACCCAATCAATCTCACCATTAGATCGATTATGTTGATCTAACGGTTATATTTATTTTCATCGTTATATGGTCATGATTTCTCAAATTTAAAACTTTATATTTATTTTCACCTTTGTATGGTTATGATTTCACATATTTAATACTTTCACTTTAAATATGGGGAATTATGACCATACAAAGATGGAAATAAATATAACCGTTGGATCAACATAATGGATCTAACGGTGAGATTGATTGGATGTCACATGGGTGTAACATGACTTGGTTATCACAATATTTTCATATAACGTGTTATGTATATTTTGGTTGAAAATTTTTTTATTACAGAGAAACAAGTTGACAATGAAGGAAATTCCCTAATTATAAACATATTAATTAAAGAGACTATAATATATATAAGTCGATCATTTAGAGCATACCAACTCATGTGCTAATGGGTGTTTTATTTAATTTGAGTTGAGCAATTTAACATTATTCTTTCATTTTGACTGGATACACACACGCACACCTTATTTTTGACATGATTATTGTCATGTTTATTATTATATTTTTTACCTAACTCAAGCAACAAAGATAAAATTAATGAACTAAGAATGTTAGTTGGTAAGAAATTTCTTATTCAAAAGTTATCACGAATACTCAATAATTACTTATAGTTAAAAAATAAAACAAAGCAAAGACTCATGGCCTTTCATGTAAACTAAATGACATGAACTATGAACTACCACCCCAATTAAAGATTAAATTAGAAAAAGATTAATTTGTTTGACTAAATTATTAACCTGATATCTGCATGCCATAGATAGAACAGCTTTCTTGCTTTCTTTCTTTTACCATACTTTGACGTATTGCTTGTTTCATTCGGCAGATAGGATTAGGAATGAAAAAGCAGACCAAAAACCCAACTCCCCAAATTCCCCATTTCTAAAGTTAATAGCTAACAAAGCAACCAATTAATATAAAACGCCAATGTGGTTTTCTCCAAACCAACGTCTCAAAACAACGAAATTAAATGCTACCGTTGAAGGGAAAACCATCTCCCAAATGGATATTTCCCATCATTCCACCATCCTCTTCAGCAGCCTCATCACTTTCTTGCTCTTCCTACCTTCTTCCAAACCAATTTCCGATTATAGCTCATTAGTCTACAAAACCTGTGCAACCCAAACCTTCAACCATCAACTATCTCAATCTTATTCTCTAACACTCAATTCCCTATTCCAACAACTCATTTCACAATCCTCCCATCACAAGTTCTTCAAAACCATGGAACTTGTCAATGATGACACAACCATATCTGGCCTTTTTCAATGTAGGGATGATTTCAGCAAAGAAGATTGTTTCACCTGCGTAAATCTTCTTCCCCATATGTCAAACACTTTGTGTAGTGACTCCATATCAGCACGGGTACAACTTCACGGTTGCTACATTCAATATTACTCTGAGAAGCTTACGGAAAGAAGTGATTATTATCAATCTAAAAGTAGCAATATGCTTCACAAGGTCTGTGGGGAACCCACTGTGGCTTATGATGATAAGTTTAGAGAGTTAATGGACGAGGCATTTGTTGCTCTGGAAAGTGAAATTCGGAACAGTGATGGGTATTATAGCATGAATTATAAATCAGTGAAATTGATGGCACAGTGTGTTGGTGATTCAGAAGCTTGTGAATGTAGTAAATGCGTTAGCAATGCAGTGCAAGTTGTAATGGAAGAATGCGCTAGTTCACTTTCAGCACAAATATATTTTGACGAGTGTTTTGTAAGCTATACATACCAGCCAGAATTAGATGGCGTTCCTCGAAACTCTGTTCCAGGTAATTATCAAATTGCAAAGTCTAATTTATGAACCAAGTTTCTATATATACGGATTTTATAAGAGTTTATCTTGTAAGAAAGTTTCAATTCTGTTATGTTATAGAGATTTGTTTTGCGTGGCATAGTTTTTTTTTTGAACATGCGGTCCCACAAAATGTTATTTGTAAAACCTATATATATATATATATATTTGTCAAATTTGAAGTTTGACACCTCAACTAAGTCATGTTAAATGATATAATGCAAAACCTATATATATATATATATATATATATATATATATATATATATATATATATATATATATAGAGGTAGGATCCTTTTGACATCGGTGTTGTGAAATTTCAATTTTGACCCCTCACCGGTGTAAGAGTTAGAGCCTTACACTCAATCTTGTTGATCAAAAAAATCAATGACTCTGATTTGCAAGCATGTGTTACCATTGATTTTTTATATATATATATATGGCTCTCACCAAATCTCATGAGGTGTCAAAATTGAAATTTCACAACCAAGTGTCAAAGAAAATCAATCCTACCTCATATATATATATATATATATATATATATATATATATATATATATATATTGTTCGGCCCTAGATTCTATACTGTATGGTATGCGCTCAGAGATATCTAGATATAGATATACCGATTGGCTTATAGTCAATACTTTAATCACTCCGTATAAGTATTATGCTTATAGCCAAGAAGTGTAACTCTTGGCCATAATAGTAAATAGGTCAAAACATGTGTATCCGGGCGTGTTAAGCCTTGTATTTATAGGGATTAACTCTTGGGCTACGTGGATCTGCGAGTTGAAGTAGGATTCAACTCCTTTTTTATAGGGATAGTGATTCTATTCTCATTATCTCTATTGTTTCATGTTATTAGGATAATTGGATCATTATTTATTAAGAAATTCTTGGACATGTAGTTAGGATTTGAATATATTCCATAACAACGTAGGTAAAAGTAAAATAAAAACACAAATACAAAGGTGACTTCTTCCAAAGACTTTTTAATTCCCCAATCATGCAATATTTACAAAATTTTCATTGAAAAAGATAAAATAAAGTTTTGGGTTGCTTCGTATTGCTTTCTGTAACTACTTTATCTAGTCCACTAGACATGTAAATTCTTACTTAGATATTGTAAATTATAATTACAGAAAAATAATCTGTAAAAATTATTTTTGTTGCCTTTATTATGCATAGTTAATTACTTATTAATTATATACGAAATTAATGAATACAGGAGCAAGCAGAAACAACACCACCGAAAAGTTGGCGGCAATAGTTGTTGGAGGTGCTGCAGCTCTGTTTTTGGGTTTTATTTTGATATCGATGCTTAACTCTCGGTTTAAAAAAGACGACTACGAGTAGAGGGAACTTGGTTCGCGTGATTAATAGGATATGTTCGTCTTTCTTCGCTTTGTTTTTTCTTTTTTATTAGAGGATAACAACTTTGTATTACAAACAAGTTTATTTACACAATGATTGGAAGAACAAACACCGATGAGTAATTAGATCACAGTTCACGTATACACACATATAAAAGTGAGTATGTACCAAAAAAAAAAAAAAGTGAGTGAATTGATAATGTGCTCTGTACTCCTCCATTTTTTCTTACTTAAGAAGTGTTCATTTTTATGTCTTCAAATTATCTAAGGCATCAACATCTTACTTAGCTTCATATTAAGGATAGATATTGTGTTCTAATATTTTTTGTTTTTTAGGGACGACTCTCCATAGGGCTTAATACAAGTTTTGTCATTTTTAAAATATATTTTTTATTGAAAATATTAACCTCAAGTTGTAGGAAACAATATAAGTTATGAGTGTAATGAGATATCTTATTTCATATTGCATAAGAAAATATAATACATTTTTTTTTCTTTTTTTTATCATTTGGCATGTGTTTATCATTTCATGGCATAACACAAGAGGTGAGACTCACTTCAATTTTTTTTTCTCTTTTTCTGTGCAATGAGAAGCACATAGTTATGAGTGTAATATGAGATATCTTATTTCATGTTGCATATGAAAATATAATCCCTATTTTTATTGGCTTTAATGTTACTACACTGAATGTAGTTAAATTATCTACATTCACTCCAAAAATGACGTTATTTTGGATTTAAAAAAATTATAATGAGAAAGACTATTATAACCCTGAAATAAATTATAATTACAAAAATACATTGATTTTTGCTCCAAAACAACGTCGTTTTGAGCTCAATGTAGATAACTTATCTAGATTAATAGCAAAAAAATCCTTTTTATAGTAATCATTTTTCTTATATTTATGTTCTTCATTTTTCTTACTTATTTAGTTCACATGTTAAAAAAAATTAGGATTTTTTTTGTAGTATGTGTTTTATTTTACTAAAAAATCCAAAAATAAAAAAAGGAAAATATATTTTTACCTTCTCTGTAGAACAAATTTCTTTGTCATATAGTTAGTGGTGTAAATAGGCTGAGCCGAGCTAAGTTTTAGTTTAAATAGGCTAGACTTGTGTAAAATACTTTAGGCATGATCTAGTTTGTTAGCATGTGTATGCCCAAATTATAAATATGGTATGACCTATATTTAAAAAACAAAAGCCTACGGCTAGGGATACCTTGCAAAAAAACTTAAAAAAAAAAAATCTTTGGCCTAAATCTGTTAGCCTGCTTAAGCCTATTAGGCATTTAATAATTTCAGAAAATAATTAAAATAATACCACTTAATTATTCAAAATCATTAAAATATATAATAATTTATTTATTTTATTTAAAATAAATAATATGATATAGATAATCCAATAGGCTTATAGGCCCGGTATCTAAAAGAAAATTTACGGCCTGCTTTCTAAATAGATTTTTTTAGGCCTGTGTTTTTATTTGATTATGTATACTAGGCCGAGTCATAGGTCCGTGTTAGGTCGGCTGATCTATTTACGCTCTAGACTCATACTCATATAAAATGAATAGAGCCCATTATAAAGAAAAGAACTAGAAAATATTAATGAGACTTACTCACTTAGTCACTTTCATGTGGTAGAAGTTGTAACCCTATCTTTTAAGTCCCATAATGGAGATGTTTTGTCTCATCCTCCTCCTTTCCCTTCTATAAATTTTGTCTCTTTTGATAAATTTACTTATCTTCTCTTTTTAGTTAATAATTATTTTATTTTATGCATTCATGCTTTTAATCTTTTCTTTATTTGTTTAGTTTTCTACATTGATAAATTAGGAAACTGCTTATATTTTGGTACGTGTTTTACATTAATTTAAAAGAAATTAATTTAGATGGGACGGCTGTTAATCTCATATTTTTTATTTACAGTTAATTTAGTTATGATAGCTTAGTGATTTGAAATCTTCTTTGAAAATTAACCATTGTCTTTCTCTTTTCTTCAGAAAAAACAAAAAAAAATGTTGAAAAACTAGTTTTGTTTCAAAAATTAATTGAGCAGGAACAACTTATTAATTCTGTAATTTTATTTAGGTTATCTTGGCTGCAACATAATGATGATATGAAATTCCCAAATTCAATTATATAAATTTTCAAGAAACAAAATTCTTTCAAAGTATTTTCAAAATTAAAATTAATCAAAACACGATTTTTAAAGAATGACGTAGTTTTGGATTTTTCATTACATACGGGATACGTTGGAGCTTATCTCGTCAAGTTAAAATTAACTTTTTTTATAATTCAGTCTGCTTATGTTTGGAAAACAAAGTAAATATTTTTAGAAATTATCAATAATTTATACTGTAATAGGCAAGTAATAATAATAATAATAATAATAATAATAATAATAATAATAATAATAATATAATAATAAAAGATAGTAACAATAAAATTAATAAAATAAAAATAATAAAATAAAATAAAATTGATAGTAATAATAAAATTAAAAATAAAAATAATATTAATATGTGTATCTTAATATTGATTCAACAATATATTAGTTAATAAACATGAGTCAGCAATATTCTATAAATAATATGTAATACCCCAAATTTCTAACAATTTATAAAACATTCTTATAATAAATAAATTGTCAAAATTCATGTTTTATACAATTATGATAATAGAAATATTGCCGAAGTGCAAGTGCAAGGCTAACTAAAACATAGTCTTATTGTTATAAAAAAAAAGTCTTATTCCAAAATATATATTCAATGTTAAAGTTTAAAATATAAATTCAGAATCTAAATACATCTAATAAATTTGTAAATCCTAAGTCATGTTTGAAAAGTTTGAGATGTTATTCTCACTGCTCACCCCATCCTTTGGAACTTCTTTCATTGAAACTCTGCTCCCCGTAGGATCATTGCAGCCAAACAAACACAAACAGTCAGCAAATTTGGTAATCCCAATCCGATATACAAAAAAAAAAAAAACTCATAATAATCAAGTCAAGTAATATAACTCAAAAATTCAAATCAAGCATCAATTCGATATTAATTATATTAATCTTTATTTATTTCATTTAGTGGGAAGAGAATCATGGTAGACTCGGGAAACCCTGTTGTCAGTCTACCCCGTGACCTCGGGAAACCGTTGACAGCATGTATAATCAAAATTGGCCATATCAAAATATCAAATCCTAGTGTGCACTGGTGCTCTCCTGCAAGTATACCGATCGCACAAGTAATAAAGTGATAAGAAAAGTTCGTCTCCACAGGGATTGTGATCGAATATCAAATAAATTTTCTCTTAAAGAATTGAAGATTTCAAATAGGGTTTTTGACAAATATTGTCAATTTGAGTAAAATTGAATTCTGAAAATAAAAGACTTGTTTTTGTATTTTTATACTGAGGAATAAAAATAAGAACAAAGATTGATTTTTGTAAAATATTAAGAAACATTGCAGCCATGGTTCATTCACCAAATGATCCCCGCTTTTTACTCCGGATTGATTTACAATAATTATTTATATAATCACTCAAATAAATTATCATCTTAAAAGATTTAATAGTTAACCCTCAATTCCTTGCAGGGTTAACCCTTTAATCCCATGAGGAACCCCAATTCCTTGCAATGTTTCTCATGGGATCAAGCAATGGGCGCAATAATTTAAGCATCTGCAATCATATACACGTCTATTCCTAGCATGCATACAGATTATTATCTTACCACATTTCGAGATCAAAATCCCAATATTCCTATCTAGGGTTTTGATCCTCAGAATATCCCCAACTATCAGATCGATCAATTCTAACAAAAGGAATATCAAATTCGCACAGAGTAAAGATAAATATAATTATATAAATTAAAAACCACAAATCAATCCTTCGTATCAAAGGTTCACATATGGATCGTGACCCTAACTATAATAAAAAAATCTAGCCAATCAACATCATGATTGCTGATCTAAAATTCAACATAAACTTAAAACAAAAGATAAAGAAATACTAGAAGGAGATGAAGAACGAAGAACGCCACCGAGCTCTTCTCCTCCAGTCTCTCCAGATCCAGATCTGCCCTTCACTTGTGTGTCTCATTGTGTTTTTTTCTGAATCAGAATATCTGACCTAATCTGCTAAAGGTCTTTTTATAGTATTTTCTTTTTCTTTCCAAAAGTTCCCCTCAGAAACACGATAGATCTGTCCCGCAAACCGACGCCAGTTGGCGCCTAGTTTGCGCAAGTTTGCGCCACGCCACTGCCTGATTGTAAAAGTCGGAACTCAAAGTTCGTAACACGGCGCCAAAGGGGCGCCACTCCTTCTCTCCCTTTGGCGCTAGTTTGCAGCTTTGCGCCAATTCTCCACTAAATGGACGCTAGGTAGCGCCATTTTCTTCACCAATTTGGGCGCTACCTAGCGCCATTGTTTCTTGCTTTCTTGGCGCTAGGTTGCGCCAAGGTTCTGTGTTATGGCGCTAGGTGGCGCCACTTTGGTGCTACTTAGCGCCACTTTGGTGCCTTCGCTGCAAAGTTCGTAAACTGGCGCGGGTTTGCGCCAGTGTGGTGCCGGTCCGCGCCATGCTTCTGGAACTTGTAGTGTACTGCACCCGTGTAGAATTGCATTAACAGGCTTTTATAATTCTCACTTCTTTTTTCCTGTAAAAATACAACTGAAAAGGTGAATATTATTGACATACAAAGAATCAACATAATTAGCAAATATGTATTTAAATTGCTCTCTTATGACTCAATTCTTGTCAATTTTAACACAGAAAAATCACACTTGCCAGAGGCACATCAAACCATTCCCAGATTTAAACGTTGTTGTCCCCAGCAATGTAAAAGACTTAATCCAGGAAATATTCAATTAATCCAACATAACAATCATAGACACTCTCAGACACAATATGCCATGCATGCCTGACTCAATATCATGAACTTCCAATAATGCCATCAGCTTCTTAAATATACAAGTCTACATTGATTACCCCTCACACAAATAAATAATGTTCACTCAACACTCAGTGTTTAAGGGTATTATGAGCACTTAATTACTCAAAGCTATAACACTACCATATGCTTGATCATATTCTAAAAAATTCTTAAAATTGAAGAATCAAACACATGCATCAATTGATCAAAAGGACTTCACAGGTTGGAACTTGGCCAAGGTAATAGGTAGGAAAGTTTGGATAGTAGCTCAAACAACCAAGAGATTGAAAACTGATATTATTTCACTTTTAACAAATTCAACTCAATTGTTTTGCTCCACTAACATTCCCACAGAATTTCGGGAATTAATTCCTTCCAACCACCTTTTATTTTTATTTTTCTTGCTTTTCACTTTACCTTTTTTTTTCATAAGGGTATATATGAATTTTTCATCCCTTAATTCCTTGGCCTTTGTGGAGCTTACCTCATTTTCTTTATTTTATTTTCAACACATTCAATGATTCAATCTCAACCAATGTAAGTCATATGGATATTGGCTAAGTCATTAATCAGGCCTCAGGTCATTTTACAACAAATCAGTTCAGGCTCAAAAGGGTTAGCAAGGAAAAATTTCATATAGGTGGGTTATTTTGGCCAATAGCTAATAAGAACAAAATCCCTTTATCATATCAATCAATGCATGCATCACAGAGAAACAAATCAAGTTCTAGAGTATTACAACAGTGAGGCCTCTCAACAAAAAATTTAGTGTTTAGGCTCAAAACCTCACAGCTATGGTATCAATGCAGACTCAAAAAATTGAATTTAGACATTATCAGAATTCACAATATTAACTCAGACAAACGCGCAATCATGCAATCCAATTATGCCTATGCAATGTTGTGCCAGAAAGTCATACAACATATTTCCTAAAATTCAATCATGTACATTAACAAGATAAGCACATTTAAACCTGGGATAACACACATTTTTTTATATAGCACACAAAATAACTATAAAAATAACTAAGAAAATTAAAAGAGTTAGAATATCTCCCCTGATAGAAGAATTGCAGTTCTAAGGTGCAAGCCAACCATTCCCAGATTTAGAGCATTGCTGTCCTCAGCAATAATTAAACCACAAGAAGGAAGAAAAACCTGCACAATAAACAAACAGTGGCATATAGAAGAAACCATAATGCACACATTAAAACATCAAAGAAAAATATACCAACACAAAATAACTAAAAATACGAAACAGAAAAATAAACTAATATACAAGATCTCCATCAGCAAGGAGATAAAATCAACCCTCCATGTCATCCCCTTCAGCAGTGTGGGATGACTCAGCAAATGAAGGATCTGGTGGTACTGGATGCCTTGGTGTATGGGACCACCATTCCCAGATTTGATACAAACCATGGATCCATGTTAAGAATTCTTTGAAACTTTGATTTTTCCAAGAGATAGAGTCTCGGTGTCTCTGCCAACTCGTATCAAAGAATTTTAACCCCTGCCTTCTTCTTCGTAGAATTACGCCTCTCTTGAAGCGTTCTCACCTCTTTCACATCATCATTTAAATTTTTAGGAAGATCCTTCACTTTCACTTTTGGGGTTCCATCTTCTTTGGCATCATCTTTGAGATTTTTAGGAACGTCAACCGCTACATCTTTTTCTTCCTTAAATACTTCAAGGCTAAAACAATCGTCTTTGTGAGAAGACTATTTTAAAGAGTCAAAGACATGGATAGTAATGGTTTCATCATTCATTCTTAGCTCTAGCTTCCCGCTTTCCACATCAATCAGTGCACGAGATGTAGCTAAGAAAGGTCTACCCAGCAAAAGTGGCATTTCAGCTCCCCCTTCTATGTCCAACACCACAAAATCAGCAGGAAAGATGAACTTGTCTACTTCACAAGAACATCTTCTATTATTCCACTAGGCTTTTTTACAGACTTATCAGCAAGATGAAGAGATGCCAAAGTGGGTTTCAACTCAGTAATCCCCAGGGATTTACAAATAGACAGGGGAATTAGATTTATACTTGCCCCAAGATCACACAAGGCTCTACCAAATTTGGTGTTCCCAATTTCAATAGGAATATTGAAGCTCCCTGGATCATGACGCTTAGGCGGAAACTTCTTTGTAATTATAGCATTACACTCTTCAGTGAGTGTCACCGTTTGGCACTCCTGCAACTTGTGCTTCCTTGACAAGAGATCCTTCATAAACTTGACATAATTGGGCATGCCAGCCAAGGCTTCAGCAAAAGAGATATTTATATGCAACTTCTTGAAAATATCAAGAAATCTGTCATACTGTTGCTTTTGAGCATCTTTCTTGAATCTGTCAGGATAAGGTGCCATGACATGCACATATTCAGGATTCAGCTCAAACTTCTTCTTTTCAGCAACAATATGAGGCTCTTTTTCTTCACCTTTCTGAAGAAGTGTCTTAACATTAGAAGGGATCCCCTCTTCTTTTTCTGGCTCCTCAACCACCTTAAGCTTTTCTGGACCTGCACCACCTTACCACTTCTAGTTGTGATAAACATATAATCCTCCTTGGAATTTTTAACTGTGTTACTAGAGGAAGTGCCTGGAGTTCTATCAGCAACTTGCTTAGCCAGTTGGCCAACTTGATTCTCCAAATTCCTGATAGAAGCACTCATGTTTTTAGTAGTGGCCCTAGTCTCTTCCATGAAGGCATTGGAGTGTTGAGCCATTTGTCCAATTAACCTCTCCAAATCAGAAGGTTCCTTAGCTTAGACTGGTGGAGGCTGCAAGTAATTGTTAGAATTGTAATCCAGTCCTGTGCCTTGACCTCTCCTCTAAAAATTGCTATTTCCAGGAGGGAAATTCTGATTCCTAGAAATGTTTCTTGGTGGAGTCCTTTGCTCGTACCATACTCCATTCACTTGCACTTGTTGAGGAGAGTCAGAAGATAATAAAGATGAGCATTCATTGGATTCATGCTCACCCTTGCAATATTCACAAACCACAGCTATGGTTTAGATAGTGGAAAATTGCATCTTGTCCAGCCTTGAGGTCAAATTTGCTAGCTGTTGTGCTAACAATTTATTCTCATCCAGAACTGCATCATTGTTATCCAGGTGTAGAATTCCTATCTTAGGCTTGGCTGTCAGACCTTCATTTTCATTGGCAGACATTCTCTCTATTAACTCAAGAGTCTTATTTGTTCTCAAGGATTTGATGCTACCATCTGTTGCACCATTCAGCACCATCCGAACTTCAGGTTTATACCCATTAAAAAAATTCGAACTTAATCACCATTGGTCATGGGGTAATGAGGACATCTCCTCATTAGATCCTTGAAGTGGTTCCATGCTACACACATAGTTTCACCCTCAGCCTGAGTGAAATTGGTGATATCATTCACCATTTGGTTAAACCTTTCCATGGAAAAGAACTCAACAAAGAATTTATTTGATAGACTCTCCCATGATGGAATACTTCTTGCTGGTTGTCTTTCCAACCAATTCAAGGTTTTCCCTTTAAGAGCAAAGGGAAACAGTCTCAGTCTGACTGCATCATTAGACACCTGGGGGTGTTTAGTGGAGTCACAGATCATCAGAAATCTGTCAATGAATCTGTGAGGGTCCTCATCAGCCTCTCCACCAAACTGAGCTCGCTCTACCAACTGAATATTGGCAGACTTGAGCTCCCAATGATTGTTACCCACTTCTGCATGAACAATGCTTGAATTTGGTCTGTTGAATGCTGGTGTAAGAATTGTATCCATGAGTGGATTGTCCACTTCATCATTATTCTCAGCCATTGTTTGTGCTTCTTCGAACAGAATTCCCAACTCGTTGAATGCAAGCTTCTTCCGAGCAAGTTTTCTGTTCCTCTTTTCTGCTCTAGTGATTTCCAAATTAAATGGAAATTCTGGGATTGTACCTCGCATACAACTCATAAAAGAGATCAGTAGCACTGTTCAAATAAAAATAAAAAAAACAATAAAATATAAAACTAAAATTATAAAAAATAAATATTCACAAATCCAATCCTAAAGATCAAGATTATATGATATCAGAAACGCCAATCCCCGGCAACGGCGCTAAAAACTTGGTGCTCTCTGGCAAGTATACCGATCGCACAAGTAATAAAGTGATAAGAAAAGTTCGTCTCCACAGGGATTGTGATCGAATATCAAATAAATTTTCTCTTAAAGAATGAAAGATTTCAAATAGGGTTTTTGACAAAAATTGTCAATTTGAGTAAAATTGAATTCTGAAAATAAAAGACTTGTTTTTGTATTTTTATATTGAGGAATAAAAATAAGAATAGCGATTGATTTTTGTAAAATATTAAGAAACATTGCAGCCAGGGTTCATTCACCAAATGATCCCCGCTTTTTACTCCGGATAGATTTACAATAATTATTTATATAATCACTCAGATAAATTATCATCTTAAAAGATTTAATAGTTAACCCTCAATTCCTTGCAGGGTTAACCCTTTAATCCCATGAGGAACCCCAATTCCTTGCAATGTTTCTCATGAGATCAAGCAATGGGCGCGATAATTTAAGCATCTGCAATCATATACACGTCTATTCCTAGCACGCATACAAATTGTTATCTTACGCCCTTTCGAGATCAAAACCCCAATATTCCTATCTAGGGTTTTGATCCTCAGAATATCCCCAACTATCAGATCAATCAATTCTTCGTATCAAAGGTTCACATATGGATCGTGACCCTGACTACAATAAAAAGATCTAGCCAATCAACATCATGATTGCTGATCTAAAATTCAACATAAACTTAAAACAAAAGATAAAGAAATACTAGAAAGAGATGAAGAACGAAGAACGCCACCGAGCCCTTCTCCTCCAGTCTCTCCAGATCTAGATCTGCCCCTCACTTGTGTGTCTCACTGTGCTTTTTTCCGAATCAGAATATCTGACCTAATCTGCTAAAGGTCTTTTTATAGTATTTTCTTTTTCTTTCCAAAAGTGCCCCTCAGAAACACGGTATATCTGTCCCGCAAACCGGCGCCAGTTGGCGCCGGGTTGGCACAAGTTTGCGCAACGCCACTGCCTGATTGCAAAAGTCGGAACTCAAAGTTCGTAACTCGGCGCCACTCCTTCTCTCCCCTTGGCGCTAGTTTGCGCCAATTCTCCACTAAATGGGCGCTAGGTAGCGCCATTTTCTTCACCAATTTGGGCGCTACCTAGCGCCATTGTTTCTTACTTTCTTGGCGCTAGGTTGCGCCATTTTCTTCATGCCTTGGGCGCTAGGTTGCGCCAAGGTTCTGTGTTATGGCGCTAGGTGGCGCCACTTTGGTGCTACTCAGCGCCACTTTGGTGCCTTCGCTGCAAAGTTCGT